>JAWZYV010012922.1:0-240727 GCA_038373885.1 Cheiracanthium punctorium
CTACTTTGCAAATAAAAACGTCGAGTGGAATTTTATCGTAGAGAGAGCAGCATGGTGGAGAGGATTTTGGGAAAGACTTATAAGATCCACAAAAAATTGCCTAAGAAGAATACTCGGAAAATCATCTTTGACGTTTCCAGAGCTAGAGACTATAGTCATAGAAGTTGAGGCTATTATAAATTCCAGACCTTTGACATTTGTCTACAGTGAGTTCGAGGAACCTGAGACACTTACTCCTGGACACTTCCTCATAGGTAGAAGACTTGTTGCTCTCCCTCCACACTCATCGGTAACGCCAACCTCCACAAAGTCTGATCTAAAGGGTAGGTGGAAACATAAAAGAGCCATTTTGGAAAGAATATGGAGAAAAGGGCAATCATCGTATTTGTTAGAACTGAGATCAGCCCGCCAGTCAATGCGGTCCAAATCAAATATTGAACCGACGAAAAATTCGACTGTCTTAGTGTATGACGAAAAGCTTCCTCGACTTATGTGGAAGATGGGTATAGTCATCAGTGTTCATCCCGTACGTGATGGAAAGACTCGTGCATGCACTATCAAACTTCCCAATGGAACTATACTGAAACGACCAATTCAACTTTTGTATCCTGTTGAACTTAATGTAGATGGAAAAGGACCTAGTGACTGTTTGTCCAAAGGTCCTTTGGGGCCGGAGGATGAAGCAGAGTGACTTTCCCCTGCGCCAGAAGAGGGCGCTTTTGAACTCTAATCCTTTTTTTTTTTTTTTTTTGCCTTTCAGATGCAGCGAAGGCTTCGATGTAAACTGACGTGAAAAGGGGTTTTCCCTCTCTGATAACAAAATCTAAATATCTTTTGTTAATGTTGTGTAGCGTAAGATGTGTTTATTTAACCCAGAAATAAATCGTATTCGTCCTTTAGACACTCACTTGATTCACTGAGATAGTAGCAGGAAACAGGAAATCGACAGAAAAGCTACCAGGGCAGGTAGGCTAGATCTTTTTTATGAACTGTATTCCTTTATCTATATCAGAATTGAAACTTGAAAGAAATACAGTATAACAATTGTTTCACCCTGTTCATTTTAAATTAAATTCAAAATGTGCAAGTTAAAGGCTTACTTGGGAGCGCCCCTTATTGTTGGGGGCCCCAGGCAATTGCCCCGAATGTCATGCTGAAAATCAGTCCTTGCATGTATCCTGTGTTTTATGTACGGAACACGAGTCCGGGTGGTGAACCCACTCAATACTTTTACCTTTCATTCACCCTCCTCTCAGTCCGAAAAGCCGATGATTCGGATCAAAATTTTTAGGTTACTCGAACGGTTAGATCTTATACCGTATTTAAATATATTGGACCAATTTGTTATATTTTGTAACGGATTGTGTCAATATGAATGGCATTTCGTTATTGCGTTATAACGGTATGAAGATGTCGTTCTGTTCCTTTAACGTTATGGTCTCATACCGTATTTAAATTGTTATTGAACGAAAGGTTATATTCTAACTAATTGATACTGTATCATTATCAAATAGTTATGCGAGTTTAACGTTATAAACTAAACGGTTAACATGATGAACCGAATGCATTCTGTTACTGTTCTTAGAGTTATTATGTATAGCACAGAAAAGAATAACGTTATATTAAGTGTACGTTGAATATGGTTATTAAATATAACGTTATTCCCCGAGCACTCTTGGGTCAAGTAACCGAATACTGATTTCTCAAATCATTAACGTTATAGATTATAACGTTATTTCGTGAAGAACGATTTGACAGTTACGGTATGAATAACGTTATTCGGCTTGTGAATAACGTTATGATTTGTAACGAATAACGAATTGGTTATAACGCACATTACGTTAACTTACGGATCCCTGGTTTATTTCCCTATTAGTAGAGTCTCTAAATCACACATAAAATTATTTTAATTTTGATGCATGCCATGGAAAAAAATAATAACATATCGCCCACTTATCAATCTGGCCAGAAAACCGCTTAATAATTCACTTCAAACTTTAGTCATAGCTGCACAAGGCTCCGGTGGCTGAATGGATAACGCGCTCGGCTGTTCTATTCTAGCCACGGACACTCGATGGAAACAGATTAAAATAACTTAAAATTACAGCATAGAGGGAGAAAATGCGCGGAAAAATAAAGTATGTGGGGCGCGTTCGCCAGCGGGCGCCCCGTGTATTTAGAATTTTTTTTTGGGAAAATTTTTTAAGCTTGAAATGTCAAGCTTAACGCAAGCTGGGCAAGTGTAAACTAGAACACTTGATTCAAGCTTGCATCAAGCTTACACGCCTGGAATTTTTAAGGTTAATTCAAGCTTATTGACTTGATAAATCAAGCTTGCTGCAAGTTTGATGTGCTGTCTGGGTAGTACACAAAATAAACTAATTGCAACAAAGACTCGGAAAAAAACAAGATGATTCTTTATAAGCCACATTACACACTGAAATAAATGAGAAAACGGTACCTTTAATGAAACTCAGAAAAAAATTCTTAAAATTCTGAAAGTTTCATAAATGGAATTCACAGCAAAATTTTACAGAAAGTGACACATTCTCTGTAATTTCCGATTTTTGAACAAAGTTTCTGTAAGTTCTATTACTGATACAGTTTTATCGTTTGCTTCAGTCCATAGTACAGCCTGCAAAGAGACATTCTAAAAAATTTGAAGTGCTTAACATTATTAGTTTTTCGTGTTTATGTACCAAAATTGCATGATTTTTTCGAACTACAGCCTTAAAAAGTTTTATTTACTCTTTATTCATTATAAGCACGCATATACGCTATAATAATAATAATAATACAAACTACAAAGATAAATTACTAAATATGTTACAACTATTATTATATGTAGTCAAATTTTATCAAGGTAATAACTTTAGGTACGCCACTGTTCTTAGCATTTATCTAATGTAGTACCCCCTCGTTAAATTGCGCCTCGATATCTCCCGCATTCAAATATATTGTGCTTTTCTATGTCTCCCATTTGTGTGTGTGTGTGTGTTTACTAATTTTTTTCGTTACTTCAAAAAAGCATACACTGCATTTGAAAAATGCAACTCCAGTCAAATAAGTGAGATGCAATTAATTAATTTTCACTCACTGATCTTCGCTCGAAAGCAAGTTATGAGAAAAAAATCAAAGCAGATGACTTTGAAAACCTAGTTCTTCAGCAGGAATTGAAATGTGTATTTGTACGTTAATTCAAACGGGTAAATTCGATTTCTATGCTTATTGTGTAAGTCAGGTATGGGTAACCTTTTGAAAGTTCCGGGCCAACTTTAGGATGCTAGCGAAGTCGCGGGCCGTATAATCGCGATTAATATGGGATTTTGAATGCTTTGTATGAACTTTATATGGGGTTTTGATGTGTTCCGCCGGCCGGATCAAAAGCCGGGCGGGCCACATGCGGCCCGCTGACCGTATGTTGCCCACATGTGGTGTAAGTGATTATCTTTTATTACAATACTTATTCTATTCATTTTATTTTACCGGTCATTGCATGTTAAATCGACAAATGGGCTGTGCCACACCATTTTTGATTTTCCCGAAATTTTGTAGGTGTATCCCAAAACAGTTTTTTTTTTATTTCTTAAAAAATTTTGTTCTTGAGATATAACCATTTGTTTGCCGAGCGGTAAGCGTTTGACCAGAATCAGCCCCTTAGGCTCATTTGCTAAAAGCTGTAGAATTTTTATATAGCAGAAAGATCAGATAGGACTTATTGTAAAGCTTAAAGAATGGACTTTTAAGTGTGCATAATGAAATAGATTTATGTTAAGCCTTAATACAATTTTTTGGACATGAAGTAGTCGTTCACAAACTAATGAGTTTTTCCATTTTAGGCATAAAAAAACAATGAAGGACTTTCAGTAACAAACCAATTTTTTTCCCTCTTAAACTTGCATATCAATACTTTGTGCAGAAAAAAAATGGTTTTTACTGGTGGTCCTTCATCCTAAAAAAAAAATTGCTTAAACTTTCAAAAAATTGAACACACACCCCCTACTTTTCACCACCCCCCCCAAAAAAAATCACGTGGGACAGCTGATAAAAATCTAAATATGACATGGTACGAAGTTCTTATTTTGAACTTTAAAACAAAACAAAACTGTCTTGTTATTCCAAAAGACAGAGGAGGTACACACTTCTGAAGATTCGATTCGTGTTTCTGTGTTCCGACAGATAATGAGATATCCATCATGTCCGCGAGGGCTCCGTCCAATGATTCCATTTAATCATCGAAAGGGGTGTATATCTATTGTCTGGAATTGCTTTTGTAGTGCTGCTTCAAAAGTGTGTATCTCCTCTGTCTTTCGGAATAGCAAGACAATTTTGTTTTCCTTACTTTACTTTTGGAATAGCAAGACCTTTTGTTTTCCTTTTTGTTTTAAAGTACAGTATAAGCTTCTTACCATGTCATTTTGAGATTTTTACGACTTGCCCTACATAACTTTCTTGGGGGGGGGGGAGTTAACCTATTCTCAATAGTAAGGAGTGTTTTTTTGTGTTACTTCAAAAGTGTGTACGTCCTCTGTTTTGTTTTGTTTTAAAGTACAGTATTGTTTTGTTTTAAAGTACAGCATAAGAGCTTCGTATATCATTTTTTGATTTTTATCACCTGTCCCACATGATTTTTTTTGCGGGGGGGGGGAAATCACATATTTCAATTTTTTGAAAGTTTAAGCAATTTTTTCAGGATGAAGGACCACCAGTAACGCCTCTTTTATTCTGAACATAGTATTGATATGCAAGTGTGAGAGGAAAAAAAATTGGCTTGTTACTGAAAGTCCTTCCTTCATTGCTTTTTTAATGCCTAAACTGGCAAAAATCATTAGTTTGTGAACCACTGCTTGATATCCAAAAAACTGTCTTTAGGCTTAACATAAATATGTTTTATTATCGCATTTAAAAGTATATTCTTTAAACTTTCCAATAAGCCCTATCCGATTTTTCTGCTATTTCAAATAAAAATTCTACAGGTTTTAGAAAACGAGCCTAAAAAGGCGATTTTTACTCATCCGCGGAGCAAACAATCTCAAGAACAATTTTTTTTTAAGAAATAAAAAAACTGCTTTGGGATACAGAAGATGGGTACATATCACCTGCAAAATTTCGTGAAAATCAAAAATGGTACGGCACAAAGATTTCTTAATATTTTCAAACATCGAATTCAATTTTTTGGGCTTTTAAGTTGGCAAACTTGTTAATGATATCGTCTATTTTGAAATCGATACTCACTATGGCCAAATTTGTCAATAAATTTGGGACATGGTAGATCCTATATAGTTTTCTTTTTATTACTTTCAATTTTGAAAAAGACCTTTTGCATTCTGCAACTATCACTGGAAATGTTAAATATATGCGCAAAGATGTTGAAACAGCAGGAAAGGAAACATGGACATTATATCGAGAAGAGTTGTGTCTATCTATAAGAAATACAGCATTTCCAACTCATTACATATATCTTCTAAGTTAATATCCAGTCGTGTTTTTAAGTTAACTTTTATTCTCTCTCTCTCTCTCTCTCCTTAAGTTAATTTTTGTTCTCTCCTCTTTTGTTCTCTCTCTCTACTTTCGTTTTATTTTCTAAAGAAGATTTACGCATTTAAGCAATGCTTTTAATTATGAAATACACTGTCAAATATATCACACTGAGTCTTTCACCGAGTTTTTCACCGAGTCCATATAATGTATTCAAATGAATTTATTTCAATAATTTAATTTATCTTTTGTGTCACGCTATCCAAAAGGGCAAGTAAAATTTACGTAAATATTTAGTTAATGTCATAGTAACCAAACTAAGTGCAATCTATATGAAAATTTTGCTTGCCCTTTTGGATAGCGTGACGCAAAAGATAAATTATTGAAATAAATTCATTTGAATACATTATATAGACTCAGTGAAAGTGTGATATATTTGACAGTGTATTTCATAATTAAAAGCATTGCTTAAATGCGCAAATCTTCTTTAGAAAATAAAACGAAAATAACTGTAATGGAATTTAAAAACAAATCCTTAAAATTTCCAGCAAAACGTCACTCAAAATTTGATATCAGTATTTTTAAGACCCATGTTTAAAATTCATAGAGCTTTAAAGTAAAATGCTGCGTCACAAATTTTTAACCAGTTAAGGGTTTTTGCATGGGGTCTTAGTTTTCTTCTAAGATAGGCATACTAAACGAACTATTTGAGAGCGGTGGTATAATGATATCGTTAACTTCCACTGTTGTTAGTTGCTTTTTAGGTATGAGATTGGTCGGGTTTGGGTATGATATGAGTGGATGAGGTAAATCAAGTCTTCAGCAGTTTTCACGTTATGTAAATAAATATACAAACCTGTTTTCATGCAGTATCGGAGTATTTGATTAAAAAAATCACAGCAAGTTCTTTTGTAACATGTAACAGAAGATTGACATATTTTTGTTAGAATTTTATAATAAGAGACATAATACTGATTATAATCAATAATTTTTTGAGTAATTTTCTATTTATAATTTGGGTCGAGTATAGATTAGTATCCCTGCCACCATGTTTGATCTTATTTCATAAATTTGCATTCAGTTTAATGCTAAACGTAAGTTAACATTTTTACTATAATTATATAACTATTGGACTACCATCAGTGGCCGAGCGCATAGCGCTCTGAACTGGGAGACGGAAGGTGCCTGGTTCAAAACCAGGTTGCGTCCGCCGACCTAATCGTTCGGAGTTTTCCGCGATTTCCTCCAAAACTTAGCGTAAATACGGGTTAGGACTCCTTAGAAAGACCCCCACGGAGGGCACCCCACGTCTCGGCTTAGAGCCTACGTGTAGTTAATCGGCCGTAATTCTAGAATAACAACAACAATATATAACTATTGGTTCTATTGTTTTAATGCATTGTGATTCATTAATTTGCATTCAGTTTAACGATAACCGTAAGTTAAGTTTCATTAAAATTATTAATTTAATAATCTCGTTCTTAATTAATAATAATCTAGTTACTTGAAGAGTCCCGGATGATAGGTAAAAAAAAAGGAAATCCAAATGTCTTTCGTCTCTTCTTGACTCCGAAAGGATGACAAGATTTTTTTTTTTGGCAAACGTAACTAAATTTTATTGTGAACAACTTTTAACTTAGAACACATATAAGAAGAATTGAACGTAACAATTGAATACTAACAATTTTAGATTTACAGGATTCTTACGCAGTCGGGTGAATTTTACTGCTGGACAGTGCCACATCTTCCTTTCTCCATGGTCTGAGAAACTCCCACTGAAGTCGCAATATCTGGAAAAGGATGACAAGAAGAAGCACGCGGCATCTCATAATGGCGACGGCACAAGGACGCGCATGGCTGGCTGGAGAATACCACTATCCTCGGCTGCTGACTGCTGAACTACTGCTCTCGACTGCTGTCAAGATCTTTTATATCGATCTCTTCTGCAAGTGCGCATGCACGGGATGGCATTTGCATGCGACGGAGAAACTGAAAAGTGCAGCAGGAATTCAGCACTTAAAATTGCGATTGCGGGTTCTGATTCCCGGCCACGGGTCGTCCTTCAGTTGGTGCTCACACACGCCAATTTGGGGACATGTAAGGGAGTGGCATAGCCGCCACAGGCTCCCCCCGGAGATTGAAGAGCCATCACATCTGAAAACACGGGCTTCGAAACGACGACGGGCTTCGAAATACGACCGGTGCGTGTGGGAGATGTAGGTTCAGGTGTCAGCGACGGAGTAGACTCGCTAGCCGGACACAAGAAGGCAGGTTTTAGACGGTCTATGCTGACAGTAGATTTTATGCCATCCTTCATGATAGTGAAAAATTTTGATGTTCGGGAGAGAACTTCATACGGTCCATCATAAGGCTGTTGCAGGGGGCGCCGAACACTGTCCACACGTACAAAAACATCTGAAGATTCATTTAGTTGAGGATGAATGAAAACACTTTCAGAACGGTGTCTGCCCGCAGGAACCGGGCGAAGCTGCTTCATTACATTTCGGAGCTGATTAAGAAACTCGTATTGAGACGGATGATGCGAGGAGAAATCTCAAAATTTCACCAGGCAATCCAAGTGAAATCCCATAGACCAGCTCCGCAGATGACGCACCTACATCCTCCTTTAAGCTACTTCGGATGCCCAACAGCACGAGAGGTAACGTGCGTATCCTATCCGTTGTATCATGGGGCATCATGGGCTTTTAACGGCCTATGGACGTTTTCTATCATACCATTACTTTGGGAGTAGTAAGCCGTGGTTCTATTTTTGTAGGACCCGAGCAACTGGGAGAACTCTCGAAACGGATTACTCTCAAAGTTGGTACCTCTGTCCGTGATAATTACTTCGGGCACACCAAAGCGCGACACCCAACAGTGCAGGAAAGCCTCTACGACTACGTCGGCGGATTGTGTATTAATGGGGGTTGCCTCAACCCATCTTGTATAACGATCCACACAAGTCAGCAAATAGCGGAAAACTCGTGAAGGCGCGAGGGGTCCTACTATGTCCAAATGGACATGGCCAAAACGTCGGTCTAGGTAAAGAAAGGGAACCTAAGGGGGATTTTGTGTGCCTGGTGATTTTAGACCGCTGACAAGGCAAACATGTCTTGCACATGTCGCTATGTCCTTCTCCATAGTGTTCCACACAAAACGTTCCTTAATCATATTTAATGTAGCGGGCTTACCAGGGTGAGACAAAGAGTGTATGCTTTCAAAGACATCTTTACGAAAACTGCCGGGTACAAACGGTCGAATTTTTCCACCGGACACATCACAATACAACTCACAATCCTCAAATAGTGGGAACAATTTTAGTTGTAAGTTAGTGTCGGAGTTTAAAAGAGTCTGCAAGTCCTCGTCTTCTGCCTGGGCTAACGCCATGGCCTTATGATCTATGCCCTTATGACCGACAGCTGCTATGCGCGATAAGGTGTCGGCAACTACATTACCAGCTCCGGTAATATGACGGATTTCAGTTGTAAATTGACTGATAAACTCTAAGCGTCTTTGCTGTCTAGGAGAGTGTTTTTCTCCTGACTTGAAAAGAACGTATGTTACAGGTTTATGGTCCGTAAAAACTACGAATTCACGACCTTCTACCATGTAGCGGAAATGCCTGATAGCGGAATAGATAGCTAAAAGTTCCCTATCGAATGTACTGTAATTTTTTTCTGCGTCTGTAAGTTTGCGCGAAAAGAATGCTAAAGGTTGCAATTTACCTTCGAGCGATTGCTGAAGTACCGCTCCTATGGCTATATCCGATGCATCCGTAGACAAAGACAATTCGGCATCTGGGTTGTAAAAAGAAAGTGAGGCCGCATCGGCAAGAGCTTTCCTACAGTCTTCAAATGCCTTTGTCGTCAGCTCATTCCATTCAATCGCCGTTTTTTTTTTTTTTTTCGACGATTACGGACTAGATCGAATAAAGGAGCTTGTATAGCTGAAGCATGTTTAATGAAACGATGATATAAGTTTAACATCGCCAGAAAACGGCGTAACTGCTCAACATTCAAAGGTTTAAGGAAATTAGTGATAGCTTCTACTTTTTTGGGCAAGGGCCGCAGACCATCAGGGGAAATTTTGAATCCTAGGTAATCCAAGCTTTCTTGTCCGAAAAGACATTTATCGGGATTTACGACAATGCCGTGTGCATTAAGCCTTTTAAACAATTGGCATAAGTCGTTCTTATGAGTTTCGGCATCGGGGGACGCTACGAGGATGTCATCCAAGTAGGCGTAGCATCCCTCCAAGCCTCTAATGACATTGTCAATATAACGCTGAAACGTCTGTGCGGCGTTTCGAAGTCCAAAGCAGATGTATTTGTACTCGAATAAGCCTAAAGGAATAATTACAGCTGTTTTTGGAACGTCTGCTGGATTAACAGGTATTTGGTGGTAGGCCTTAACTAAATCTATTTTAGAAAAGATGGTCTTACCGTGCAATAAATGTGCGAAGTCGTAGATGTACGGGATTGGATACCTGTCCGGGATTGTGACGTTATTCAACCGGCGGTAATCTCCGCATATTCGCCATTGCCCGTTTTTTTTTTCTGTACAAAATGGATAGGGCTGCTCCATTGAATCTTTGATGGTGCAATGATACCTGCTGCGAGTTATTCCTGAAACTCCTCTTAAAACTTGAAGTTTTTCCGCAGACAGACGTCGAACTTTCGAATGAATGGGCTGGCCTTTAGTTTCTATGAAATGGAAAACTCCATAGGTTTTGGCTGCAGGGGTAAGATTTTTTTAAACAGTCCTGGAAATTGCAGTAAAATTTTATAAAAGGGGGAATTCACGGAAACTGGCGTAGCAAAGGCTTTAGTTTGGTTTGGAACAATACCTCGAGTTGTGACATTCGTAAGACTGTCAGTCAATACCTTGTGCTTGAGGTCGACCACTAAACCGTACTTAGCTAAGAAATCTACGCCAAGAATGGCGTGGGAGATATCCGCTACTACAAAAGCAAATGGAAAGATTCCCCTCAACCCCAAGTCGATTTCCATGCGTGTTACCCCATACGTCTTTATCAGACTACCGTTTGCGGCTGTTAGTGAAAATGTACTCTGTCTACTAGGTTTGTGTAATCTAGAAGGGAGGCAGCTAACTGACGCACCCGTATCAACTAAAAATCGAATACGATTTCTGCGATCAGTTACAAAAAGACGGTCTGACTGAACTTTATCAACTGTAGCCGTCATTACAGCTGATGGTATTAGTTTTCCGGAAAGGAACAAGGTTCAGAACATTTCGTGGCTTTTTCGCAAAATTTCCAATGATACCAGCACAACCCTTGTGAATTTGCTTTTCTGAAGGACTGTCCTTTACGCTGCCGAGAAGTACTACGGTTGCGTTTAACAGTTTTATTTTCGCGTCTAGAAAGACGACGAATCGCCGCTTTCAACTCCTGAACTTCCCTTTGAAGGGCAGACAAGGAATCAGCACTCGAGGTTGATGCAATTGCTATTTCAGGCGTATCTGATACCTCATGAATTTTATCTGCAATTTGAGCAAGATTGGGAAGAGAGTCCTTACACGTCGAAAGAATTTGTTGCATTCTTATGGGAAGCCTTCGCATCCAAAGGGGTTTAAGCAATGCATCATCGACTCTATCAGCAGCTAAATTTTTCATCTGCATTAGCAGTTGGGAAGGGCGTAAGTCTCCTAATTGGAGTTCCAGAAGGAGCTCCAATTAGGCTCTCAAGCGAGCAGTTTCTGTGTGGGAGAATTGAGTGAGAGACCTATCTTTTAAAGTTTTATATGCATTGTTTTCAGGGGGTGATTTGACGATGTCTCTGACATAACTCAAAACTGTAGCATCTAATGCTGCTACTACAGCGTGAAATTTTGTTAAATCAGCAGTTATACCGGACAAAACAAATTGAGACTTCACCCAAAAAACCACAATTCAGGATCTTTGTCCCAAAATGGAGGGGCTCGAAAAGCTACTTTAGCAACCTCCGTAGTACTGTTATCGACAGCCATAATAAAACTGAGCTGGTTATGGGAACCTCAACTCGGAAAAATGCCAATGGTGGTTTTCATTCAGAGAATTATTCAATATCGCACGTCATCCGCAGAAGGATTTGATATTATAGGTCATCAATGAAGACCAAGCTTAAACGACGGGTCACCAATGAAGAGTCCCGGATGATGAGTTAAAAAAAAAAGGAAATCCAAATGTCTTTCGTCTCTTCTTGACTCCGAAAGGATGACAAGATTTTTTTTTTGGCAAACGTAACTAAATTTTATTGTGAACTACTTTTAACTTAGAACACATATAAGAAGAATTGAACGTAACAATTGAATACTAACAATTTTAGATTTACAGGATTCTTACGCAGTCGGGTGAATTTTTTTACTGCTGGACAGTGCCACATCTTCCTTTCTCCATGGTCTGAGAAACTCCCACTGAAGTCACAATATCTGGAAAAGGATGACAAGAAGAAGCACCCGGCATCTCATAATGGCGACGGCACAAGGACGCGCATGGCCCGCTGGAGAATACCACTATCCTCGGCTGCTGACTGCTGAACTGCTGGTCTCGACTGCTGTCAAGATCTTTTATAGCGATCTCTTCTGCAAGTGCGCATGCACGGGATGGTTATTTGCATGCGACGGAGAAACTGAAAAGTGCAGCGGGAATTCAGCACTTAAAATTGCGATTGCGGGTTCTGACTCCCGGCCACGGGTCGTCCTTCAGTTTGTGCACACACACGTCAATTTGGGGACATGTAAGGGAGTGGCATAGCCGCCACAGACTCGTTCTATTATTTTAATGCAGTGTAATCTATTAATGCAATGTTTGCTTTCAGTTTAAAGCTATCTCTAAGTTAAATTTTTAACTATATTATGATACACTAAGTTTTTAACTAAGTTAATGATACATCTCAAAATTGTTGATTAAATTAATTAATGACTATAATCATTAATAAAATAGAAAATTACTCAAAAAATTATTGTTTATAATTGGTTTTATGTCGCTTTTTTGAAAACTAACTTCATACTATGTTTGTTTATTTTTTTATCAGTTGATAATTTCATTTTTCTTAGAGAACGTTTAGATGAACTACCAGTTTAAGAATAAGGGTCTTGTGCGGTTGACTTTCTTTAGTGCTTCTGAAGCGTATTTACGTTACATCGTGAGAAAAACCGTCCAAAACTCCGATTTTTTAGATTATCAGCCATCCGGTAGACCAGAACCCTGGACATTTATACTTCAGTTATCTACCATCTTCAGTATCTTATCAACTCGGCTCGGGTGGGCACAACATCTTGTTTTAGATGCCATCTCCAGCCTTTAAATGTCGAATACAAAATATAGTGCATGTATAAATTTAGATTAATTAATCAAATTTCTATCTGAAAATCATTGAACAAAATTTTAAATCTGGTATTTAAAGGAATACAAAATAAAAGTGAGAAGAACCTAAGATTTGGAAAAAATATTGGTTTTAAAATTATAATTCAATAATTTCAATAAATTTTCTATATACATGAAGAGTAAAAGAATTATTATTAAAACTAGTTAGTATGTAAAACTACTATTTATTTGCCTTTGAATACTAAATAATTATTATTAATTAATTATGTGAGCTTTCTGAAGAGAAAAAAAAATTCATTGAAATATTAATTACATATTGAATTTTCCAAATAGAGTTAATAATATTAGAAAAATAAAGACTTAATTTAATTAGAAATAGCTATCAAAATACTAGAGAAACGAAATACTTAAAGAAAAAGTTAGGAAGGCGTTTTACCAAAAAATACTTAAATTAATTGTTTTTTTAATTCAAAGTCTTAACTATTTTTTATTATTAATTATAGCAAAATACAGAAAAAATAAGTAAAGTATATAATAATCTGTTATTATTTTTTAAAATGAAATAAAACAAAAACGACAGTAACACAAAGCTCATCTCGCAAAAGTGCGACATCGGGTATAGAACCTAAGTTATATGGTCAGAAAGCGGAAGCGAATCGCACTAGCTGTCTACGACCAAACTGGTTTACGATATAAGGTAAGTTCTACAAATCTTGTCACGGATCTACAGCACTGTATTCCTACTCCCAGCCTTGTTTACCGCCTTTGAAACAAGATCATTTTCCGTATTTCCTTACGCGGGTTAAATAGTTCCCTCGTTGAACTGGATTAAATTTAAAAAAAACGAGTTTTTCTAGCTTCGGCGACGTCACATCGAATTTGGCACCGATTAAAATCATATATTAATTGTAAAAAATTCGTTACAGCGGATTCCGAGATCCAGGAGAGAACAACAAAAAAATTGGAAAGCTAGCTGTAAATATAAGTGCCGCGAAGTTTTACGGTTGGTTGGTTGGGGCTGGCTGCGTCACCAATGGTGGCGCTAGACTTTCCCCGACGGGGGGTCACCACTCCGCCACGAGGGGGCACAAATATACATGTACATATGCTAAGTGGCGTATCCAAGAGAGGGCTTTGACCTCCCTCTTGGATGACATTTTTGTCACCAAGTATGATATGGAAATTTGCAACTATTTGCACCACTTGAAAATATTTTACTTTAAAAAGTGATTTGTTCACAATAAATCATTTTCTAAACTAAAATATCCAGGATCCAGATAAGTTTAGAGGAAATGGAGGACAATATAATGTTTTGTATTGTGAAATATTTCCAGGAATCGGATCGACATACATAATCGGACACCCAGGCCCCGGATATTTTCAAAAATCACTGCACAATCTTTCCTGGTAGATTATTATTTAAACTCACCCTAATTAACCCTTTCATTCCCAGGATAGAGATATTTTCAAAACCTCAAAGTCCCAAAGACCTGCCCGATATTTCACCTGCCCCCCTTGAGAAATTTCGGTTTATTTTAACCCATTTGTGCCTGGATATTTTTGCGACTTTCTTCGATTTTTACTGATAACAGAAATAATAGATAAATTTCTGATGTCAACTTCTTGAACAAGGGATGATTTCTTTTAAAATAATTATGCATAAAAATCGAAATATCAACATCCTACTGGGTCATGTTAAAATATTTTGTAGAGTTGAAGCTCAATACTCATGAATAAAGGCTAGGAATAATAAATAACGTTTTCGACTAATAGCGGAAATGCCGTCCCAAAAAAAGGACACTAGGCATAAATGGGTTAAGGACGATCAGTAACCAAGTTGTTCTCTCCTTTTGCATGTACATGTGATGTGCGAAGAATAGCTTATTCTTTGGATGGGTTACCTACCGGTAATTGAGAAGAAAGCAATCGGCAGTGCCCATCGTGGTCCTATGAACAGGAGTAGGGATGGACGGGAGACGAAAAATAAGCGTCTCGCGTCTCGCAAAATAGCCTAAAAGCTTGTCTCGTCTCGCAAAAATCCCTATATCGTAACGTTAAAAATGTGTGTCTCGTCTCGCAAAAAAGCTATAAATCTCTGTCTTGTCTCGCAAAAAAGTCGTCTCGCGTCCATCCCTAAACAGGAGCTACCCTTCTCTTATCCCTGAAAAGATTAACCACTTATCATGTTTCAAAATTAGGGGGTGGCATTTTTTCCCAGGCGTATTCGGGCGATACGGGATCCACTTTATGCCGGGCGTTTACAGCTATTACGGGATCTAAAGCGTTAACGTATCTCAAAATCCTTTTACATTGCACAAATATTTCCCCAAGGCCTCAGCAAGCAAAAAATTTCGGTAGGTGGAGGGGATCTGTAGTGCTAAAATTAAAATAACTGATCTCTAGAATCAACGCAAATAAACTCATAATGCATTTACTGAAATTTTGGAAGGGGGGGGGGTGTCAAACCCACATGATCCCCCCCCCACACACACACACTGGTAACGGCCTTGCACGTTTCTGTAAAATCTCGAAAGCTACTTTTAAGAGTTCTTCAGGTTAACGCTTAAAATATTTCATATGAATGAAATTCTTTGAAAAAAGTTCAGCGAAGAAAGTTCTACGTACTTTTTTTTTTTTCCCGCAGAAAAAATATTAAAAAAAAAAAGTTTTTGTGCAAGAATATTCCTGTAAATTCACTGAAAATATATTTTATAAATTAAGCATGACTAAATTTGCACGCTTTTACACAAATTGCAGTTATTTTTTATAAAATTAAGAGATATACGTAAATTTAATTACAGTTTAACTTCGATATCTCGAACATCGAAATTCTTGAGATCTCAAGAAATGTGTTTTCACTTACAAATTGAATCCCGCCCCACCAGTGGCATCTGGGAAACGGAAGGTACCAGGTTCGAAACGAGGTCCGTCCGCCGACCTAACCGTTCGGAGTTTTCCGAAACTTTGCATAAGTACAGGTTAGGTGCAAACCCACCCCCGGCCTAGATCCCTATCGTAGATAATTGGCCGTAATCTATATTTCCATTTACAAACTGATTCCCTTTAATTTCAACTCGTTATCTCAAAAAGTCTAGTGTTTCTGGCCAACATGTTTTGCTGTAAAAATATTAATCGAATTGTTAATTTATGCAATATTAATATTTTAAATCACAATAAAGTGAGGAAAATGAAATTAAAATGTTTATATGTAGAACAACTTTACTCTTTTGAGAAAAACGATTTTGAAGGCACGCAGTAAAGTGGCATACCGAAACTTTATCACTTGTTTCTACGGCCTTAAAATGATTCTACTTCAATAATAATTCATGTGGTGATAGTACTTATTGAAAGCTAAAAGATGGCACCGTATCTCAATTTTGAAAAGAATTGTTGTGAAGTGTACCCCTGGAAGCTTCAGTTAATAATAATAATAATAATAAAATTATAAAAATCTCCGAAAGAGAACGTAAATATATGCGCTATTAAATTTTTTTATAAAGTCAAGCACTCATGAAGAAAATTAACCACTTTCTTTTAAAATCTAAAATAAAATAAAATAAAAAATATCGTCAGAAAAATATAATCGGTCAGCTTATAATTTGCCAAGACACACAAAAAAATAATTATTTTTAACGAAACTAACCTTGATAAAAATTCACTTTTTTGTAATACTCCAAGATAGTTTTGAATGAGGTTTCCACAAACGTGATGAATAATTTTATAAAGCAAGCTCATTTACTAATAATTCATAGTGAAAGTGTCACTTTTAAAATTTCAACATTAACAAAAAAGAGTTTAATTAATAAGGCGAATAACAAACATAATATTAATCTGTTTAAAAGTTAAAGAGTTGAATTCTGATCCATATAATTCTGTAACTCAAAAATCAGTTTAGAACACATACTATTAGTTTATTTTAATAGTTTATATTAATGCTGGTGCCATCCATGGATTCAATAGCGATTTGTATAAAGATTCAAAATAAGGGAAGTTGCGGTGGCTTACGATACGCCACTGTATATAACATACAAATCTACACGCAAATATAAAACTTTTATTGTATTTATTTTATTTACTTATTTTACAGGATAAAAGTGAAATTTTCGGAAAGACGATATAGACGCTGTATACCATAATTTTTATTTACTTTGCAGTAAAATAACTGAATTAAAATTCACAAAAGTTAGTTATTTTTTCCACAACGATATAAAAATTAAATTGTCAGTCAAGATTAATTAGTTTCTTTTAACTTACATTCCATTTTTAGATCTATCCACAGCCATCTTCATACTGGACTGGAGAGGGCTTTGGTCTATCAGAAGGGCTGGTTATTATTATTATTTAATTTTTAAATTATTTTACCCCAAGCAAAATGTAATAAATTCTAATTCCCTTGCAGCTGTTAATCTTCTTGGTGTGCATAGCTATGAACTCTTAGCTAAAGAGAGCCGGTTAATCCAGTTAGATTTCTCTATATAGTGCGAATTCTCACTCGTTGTATATGTATAAGTATGTTACCAAATAAACAAACTATGTATTTGACTAATTCTTAAATTACAAAAAAATAAAAATAAAAACAAATCTTACTGCTAAATTTTTATGAAATTAAATATTAAATCGTGCGTATTGTGTTCGATTGAATCTATTTATAAATTAAAAGTATATTTAGAATTTATTCAAATTTGCCATCTATGAAACAGAAAAGTACTAATATTCTTTAATTTTATTCGGAAGAAGTTAAAAGTTAAATTATCTAATTAACCACTTAGTTATAAAAATATCTTTTTATTTTCTCAACAGTTATAAGAGTTCAAGTAAGGATTACTGTGATAAAATAATTTTAAAGACATAGAATACTTATTTTATAAATTGCATAACACACTAACTTATAAATAAATAAAATACGACCAGTTTAAAATATTTCTAATTAAAATGAAAATTTTTAGTTAAAGCGTTTAAATATTCATAGGTTTATACATATTTTGAATGCTAGAGATGATGAACTGTAAAATAATTTTATAAATATTTTGTCATGTCAAATTATTACACAATTAAATATACATTTAAAAAAGTTTCCGTAGTAAACAAAATTCGATAAATTTCTTATCGCCGGAGTCGTAAATCTCTTTTAAAAATATCATTTAAGACTTATAAATTTTGTAGCTCTATGAATAAAAGTAATAGAATGGGAAATTTTATTTTACATTTATGACACAAAAGCTTTTGACTCGTAAATTAAAATACTGTTAATTTACATACAATTACATTAAATCTGTGTTTAATTTAAATTTGCATTAATGCTATTTGAAAGTTTATAAAGACATACCTTTCGTCCTCACTCCAATTACTAAATCGTATTTGATAAATATACCAAAAAAATCGAAATTGCGACGAAAGAATATATTTTTAAAATGTATATCCTGTCCTGTAATTTAGCAGGAATGACATATAATGGGGTGAGCAACATGTTACTTATCAATGGTTTAAAGCAAGAACACATTTAAAAGTACTCATAGTGTTTAAAAGACCAATTAGGAGAAAATTTAGATTAATTCATAGAGTACTCAGACAGTTAATATAATTTAAAATACAATAATGTTGTACAACATTTCATTGAATCAGAATGTGAGGTCAAAAAGTCCGACTTCTACTCCAGCTTCAACTCATAAAGTTATGACTCTGGGTCCGCAGCCATGATTAAAAGTGCACTCCAAACCATTACGAGCATCCATGTATAAGGACATTTAATGATATAAATGTATCATTAAAATGCTGTTAATAAATAAACTTTAAAGTAGTATTTTAAAATTTCTGAGACAGAACAAGTGACTCAGTTTTTGAAATATGTGCCTTATTTTAAAATTATTTTTTAAATAACGCAGAATGTGGTCACTCAAAATTTGTGCTCAAAATAGTTTCAATTCTTTTTTATAGGGGGGGGGGTAGGGGCAAGGGTGGTTTTAGGGCGAGGGCACAGGGGCGCGAATTCGACAAGAGGAAAATATTTACACTAGTAAAAATACGCTTCAAATAAAATTGCATGTTCATGCAATTCTGAATTGGTATTCAAGCTTTGCACCCTTCCTGAAAAATATTTCTGGATCCGCCCTTGGGAATAGTATATTTGTACAAATACATAACAAAAAGCAAGTTCTTAGAATATATAATTCAATGCTTTAGAGAAATAAACTAAGCATATTTTTAGTAATAACATATATTAATTAAAGCTTTTAAACACATTTAAAATATATATATGAATGTAATTTACATAAAGTAAATAAAAAACTTTGTAAAAAACACACATAAGATGTTATAGGAGAGGATACGCACGTTTCAACCAAAAATTGTTTTGGCCTTCATCAGTCCAAGCCCTTCGTCGCAAGTTCACCTAAGTTACATATAACTTACTTGAAGCTTGTGGATCTGATGAGCTTGAAGAGTTTTCTTTCTCTAATTCAGTAGGTAAACATACATTCGAAGAGCAAGAAGAAATATCCCAAGGATTCTTTCTCTTAATTCCCCTTGGTAATTGAACAGGCGCCAGTCGATTTTGTTTATGAAGATCTGAATGCTTAGTTATCCTATGTTTTTTTTTTTTTTTTAACATAATCATTATCAAAAATATCACGACATAAAGCACACTGTACTTTATATCTTGTGCTTTTGGCACCACCGATGTTGTTTTTAGGAAACATAAAACCAAAAGTGAAATTAAACTTTTATACACTTCACAGTGATATGCTATGCTACCGTAACAAGAAAAAAAAATGCCCACTATTCTAAACTCTGTCTAACTCACTGGCACAATGCACAATAAGAAGTGTTGGAAAAGTGATGTACTATGGGTTTGCGAAGAAAAAATAAAAATACACGGGATATTTCGACGAACCATTTCTTTCTCATCATTCTGTCATTGAGGACTAATAAAAATACAAAAACCGTATTTCTGGAAAAAAGAACATCCCCCATTTGCTTGTGTAAGCAAAGCCATACTTCCCTTCCCTCGAAATTTTTTATCTACCCAACTGGCCTAATTAACGGTCACTGTCTCCCCCATCCCGACTACCCACCTCCATATTGTACTTTTCTATGGTGTCGGCGACAAAATGCACAATCGTTTAAGCAATTTTAAGCAATTAAAAGAGTCTCGAATAGAAAGTAGTCGCACATGTGGTCTCATAAATTTGTCGTTTGAAGAATAGACTGGCATTTTTGTTACCTTAAGATTGATGTGTTGCTGCAAATCCAGTAAAATGCCTCCTGAGAGTGGGATCACAGATTTCAAGTATACACTATTCGAATTTGAGTCTCCCCCGCCCTTCGTCAACACATCACAGAATTGGAAGATGCAGGAAGTGGCTGTTTTTCGACATGAAAAGGATCGCAGAGATAAGAGATGAATGAAAACGGAAAGTAGTTTTAGTCATTATTCAGAAGTTCTGAGGAATATCCCCCCCCCCCAAATGAGCTATCTCCCAGAAATGTAAAGATTTTCGCTTCATCTCCAATACTCATTTGCCTTTCATGTGTATTTAAAAAGTACAAAATTAATTTTTTTAAATCGCAAAATCAAAATTAAAACTCAGCTAAAATATAGATTTCTTCTTATGAAAATTCCCCGACGAATTAATCAAATAGCCCCGATGGGGGGTCAGAAGTTCCCCGAAAGGGGGTTCACGTGCCCCCCGGACCCCCATTGGAGCCACCCCTGTGCTTCACTCTTAGAACTGTCGTTCTACATGACACTATTCTACTGTTAAGTGCTAAAATAAAGTTTTTCTTATAAAAATAATTGCATGTTTAAAGTGTGAATTCATAAGTAACGCTCTCTTAGTGAAATTAAGTGTAAAATCATAAGTAACGCAACGCTCCCTTAGCATGCCAGACTTCTTTGGTATTGGCGAGAATTTAGTTTGCTGATTTCTGGGTAACCCTGTGTTTCGTGCGCGTAAGCTTAGGCTCCAATCTTGCTTCCCCCCTTCACTCTCAGCGGCCACCGGCCAGGCTCGCTCTTCTTCATTCATTTTCATTTTGAGAGATCGTCAGTTAAATTTTTGTTAGCATTTTTTACAAAATGTTGAAAATACGGAAAGTACGAAATATAGTTTAAAATATACATATAGTGGTAGCAAAAAGTTCTAATCGCACACTCTCTGCCTAATTTTTGTGGTTGATTGAATTTTTCACTATGAAATCTTATATAATAAAATCCGAGAGTAAACCAAGTTTGTAGTGGATTGCCTGGCTATGTAGGTATGTTTGTAGCCTCCTATCTTCTTGCGTGTGTCTCTCGATAGCATTGCGCCGAGTTGGGTGATCGCAGACCTATCAACTTTGCATACGACTTCACTAGGATAGGTCGTAACATACCATAAAGTGGTTTTTTCAAAATTCGAATCAGAAAATATTTTATTTTATGTTTTATGCGATTTTTGGAATTTTTCCTTGCCTATTAATAAAGCCGGTAATTACACTTGCAATAAAACGATAATTGTATCCTCGGATAGAGGAGAAAATAGATAGAAAGAATTTTTTAAAGAAAGATCCCCCACTCCCACCTCTTTTGACGAAAGTTTTCGTAAAATAATTGAGACTGTTACATCTTTAATTCAACCCGTCATAACTTTTCGATATTTTAACAAGTAAAACATTTATTTCCCCTTCTTTTAAAAGAAAAACGGGAGAAAAATATAAATTAGGAATTTTTTTAGGAATTTTTAACTGCAGAAGTATTTTGAATTCAATAGCTACTGCCTATAGAATTTGTTGTCATTCTTAAAATTAATTTTTGCCGGTATCGCGTCTTGGAAACGGAAACATTAAATTATTGCATGTTGAAATAAATAAATAAACTATTTTCAAGCATGACTAAGAGTTTTCGCAAGTGAAAGCCGCATCATTTTGATGGAGCGAGTTCTAAATCCCTTTCGAAACTCCTTCGGAATAACAGGCTTTCAAGAAATAAATAAGCCTAGCACGTAATACTTACAAATATTGTCATATTTCCAATTAACTGAGGAGTAGCCACTGATTAAAATTTAAGGATGCGTATCATTTACAGATTTTCGCTATCACATCCTGAAATCTATTAGAATGTTTTTAATTTTGTGCAATAATAAAATATACATTTCATTCATTCAAACTTAAACGACAAAAAAATACTCATTAAGATACTTTTTACAATTTTTAAAATAAAAAACTCTTTGAATTTAATTAGCTGATTTATTTTTCGACGCCATTTCAAAAGTTTATTTGTTTGCGGTTTCTTAACAGCGAATGGATTGAAAAATTCTACAATAAAAGAAATCATGAATTAAAATTGAAGTACAAGTATTATGTAAAAGGCTAAAAGTTCGTTGCATCTGATATGGGTAAGAGCATAGTTCCCACGAGCAGATTCGGTAAATTGAAGAAAAGTCCACTGACAGACATACGAAGGAAAAACTGCAAAATAGCTGCAGCAGCATTAAGAATCTGAGAATTTTTAAAACTTCCGTAAAATGATGTCTATTTGTTCCATAGTGTATATTTTCATTTTTCTAAATTAAGAACTCTAATCATATCCACATTGTTTGTAATCATAAACACGTAATAATGACACATAATACACCCTTTAGAAATTAGAAGACAAAAACAGTTGTCCACACCGTGTGACATTATTCTAAGAACTTAAAACAGAAAGACTGTAGTGAAGACCATAGTGATAACCCCAAGTCTTTCCTGCAGAATCTCTATCAAAGTGAAAATATTTGTTTACAAAACACTTTTAGCGCTCTTTTTTATCTCCAAAACCGCTGACATAGTTTTTGTGTTGCCATTTTGCAGTTACGCTATACATCATTGTAAAATATGCGTATATATAAGTATCCGTATAGCAAAGTTCGTGTCACGAGTGAAAGAATTTCTCATATTTTGAAATTTCGTAAAGACGAAAACTCTTACCAAAACTTTCTTATATCCTACAAAGCAATTTTCATATCACCCTACAAAGAAGGATGTTACAACAGTTAAAAAAAATAAGATTACTTAATCAAGAATTGCCACATTTTTTTGATAATATTATGTAGGATAATAAATATTTCAATTATATTTAATTTTCATTCGTTAATTTTATTCCATATTTTTCAAGTAACATGTTCCAGAATATTTTTGTATTTATTATCCTAATGTTTATATCAGAGCATTTATTTACATCGTGTTCACTCGCGTAATAGAGGCCTCTTTTTTATAGTTTGATAAGATGCGACTGTTATGCGGGAAAATCTACTACTTAATATTGTACACGCTAATGCTAAAACATTCCTGGTATCTTTTTATAGTAATATTTTTATAGACACACATGAAGGTCAAATGCATGACTGCGACTTTTATGCCGGAAAAATATTTGGACGATTTTTTCGGCTTCAAAAGGGGGGGGGGGCGACTATTACGCGAGTAAACATAGTAATACCGGGACCAAATTTTGTATTTTGAGGCAGCTGGTTCATTTTATAAAGTCAAATAAAGTAGAACTTCTGCAATACAGTAATTTTAAAAATAAAAAATTTCTAATTTCTATCTATCAATTCATTCTTAACCTGACATATCATTTTTGTGAGAAAACGCTCTATTAAGTATTTTTAAACACAAGTTATGCTGCTGATCGTGATAACCCATATAAGGAATTTTTATGCATTGTCTGTAATATAAAGAAATTTCCCTTTATGCCTTATATTTTCACGAAACTTTCCATAGTTGTAACTGTGTTAACATAGTATATAGAATGAATTAATATTAAATCTGAATGAGAAAAACTTTCGAAATTTTTCCGAACATTTGTATAATAATTTAACCAACATACATATGTAATCATCATCTTTTAAATTATAATTTGAAATCAACTTTAAAAATACTAACCATAATTTTTTTTTTAATTCATTCATTCTGTAAAATACATATTCTACTCTATTTGCAACTATATGAGTGGCAATAAGTATGTGTGCATTTTAAATTTGTTTTATTCTGCGGATAGTAAAGGCGCGTTTCCACTTGTGTCGTTAATTCCCCAAATGCCGTTAATGCCCCGAAAGTCGTAACGCTAAAGTAGAATTCCGTTTCAACTAGCTTCAGTTATCTCCTTTAAGAACCGTACGTTCCTCCAATGCCTATTAGCGATTTCGCGCATGCGTGTTTAAACTTTTATCTGTTTCCCGTTTTTCTTTTAAATATATCCCCATTTGTTATTTTTAAATACAGAAGAATTTCTTAAATTTGGAATTCCATTTTACGAAATTAGACCTTAAAATAACAATAAATTAGTATTCGAAAGAAAATGTTTTAGATTTTATTAAAAATGTTTAAAAGAATAGCATCTTTCTAATGAGCAATTTCTCATTAAATGTATTTTATTTTTAATACATTTTTCTATTTTAAAAAAATTTGTCTTTTTTTTAAACTTTACCTGACTACAACGATTTTTTTTAATAATACTGCAGGATTTTTTATAATCTGGAAATTTGTGTTATGCAGAATCGCTAAGTCCCGTCGACTTTGAATTTGAAAAATTCTACTGCATTTATTTAAGGGACTTTTTTAGTTAGCACATATTATACTAATTTTAGGAGGCTTAAAAAAAAAAAAAAACCTGGGTGTCAGTATTTTAAACCTCTAATTTATGGGAATCATTAAGTTAATTGAGCTGTTTTGATAGATTTAAAAGGTAGCCACATTTTCGATAAATTTAAGTACTGCATGCTGTCTTTCACCAAATAAGTAATTAACAGAATATTGATATCTGCTTTTCGTGTGTTTTGTAAATTTAAGAAGTACATTATGTTATTAATTTAATTTCAGTTATCTCTAACATACACTAAAAGCATATAACTATTTCTGAAAAGATTGTATTGTATTTTGTTATGATAAACCTACACGAGGAGTATTTCGTATTGCCTATCGAAAGGGGGAGTGCCTTGTGCGGCGGACTTTCTTACTGCTTCTGAAGCGTATTTACGTTACATCGTGAGAAAAACCGTCCAAAACTCCGAATTTTTAGATAATCAGCCGTCCGGTAGATCAGAACCCTGGACTTTTATACTTCAGTTATCTACCATCTTCAGTATCTTATCAACTCGGCTCGGGTGGGCACAACATCTTGTTTTAGATGCCATCTCCGGCCTTTAAATGTCTAATACAAAAGATAGTGCACGAATAAATTTAGATTTATTAATCAAATTTCTATTTGAAAAGTATTGAACAAAATTTTTAATCTGGTATTTAAAGAAACACAAAATAAAAATGAGAAAACCTATGATTTGGAAAAAATATCGGTCTTAAAATTAAAATTCAATAATTACAATAAATTTTATTTATACATGAAGAGTAAAAGAATTATCATTAAAACCAGTTAGTATGTAAAACTACTATTTTTTTCCCTTTGAATACTAAGTAATAACTATTATTAATTAATTATGTGAGCTTTCTGAAGAGAAAAAAAAAATTCATTGAAATATTAATTACATATATATTGAATTTTTCAAATACAGTCAATAATATTAGAAGAATAAAGACTTAATTTTAATTAGAAATAGATGTCAAAATGCTAGAGATCATCAGAATATCACATGAAATACTTAAAGAAAAAGTTAGGAAGAAGCTTTGAAAAAATACTTAAATTAAATATTTTTAAATTCAAAGTCATAACTATTTTTTATTATTAATTATCGCAAAATAAATTAAAGAAAAAATAAGTAAAGTATATAATAACCTGTTATTATTTTTTTAACTGAAATAAAACAAAACCGACAGTAAAACAAAGCCCTAAAAAGAGCGGCAGCGGGAATCGAACTCAGGACAACACGACAAGAGGCAAGTGCGGAAGGTCCTAGCCACGCTAGACACAACCCGAAGAATGTTATTAGTTAATTTGAACTGATCTTGTCACAGATCTACGCGACACATCGAATAGTTACGAGCCAAAAACAAAAAGAAATAGAAATATTATTAAAAGAGTGACTATAAAACATAAGGGATAAAAACACTCTAAAGGAAGAATGACAGAATTATGATTAATTGTGCATGAAATCATGGAGAAAGAGATTGAGCGCCGGGCTTTTTTTTTTTTTTTTCTCTTTAGATTTTTTAGGTCAATTGACTGCATCAGTTTTGTCCAGAGCAGATTTACAACAATTTGGAATACTCTGGTGAAAATTGATGATTAATTGAACCAAAAAGAAAAGAATTAAGAGCCTATTTATCCTTAAAAAATATCTAGTACATTCTCACTATCGCGACAGCCATATTGGAATGTTTGGGGGACGCGATAAGCCAATTAAAAGCTGGGATTCTTTAAGAACTTAGCGCGCTTAAAGACGGGAAATGAATACCTTTTAAAACGATAAAGACAGGCGATAACGGTCGAAAAACCGGCTTTACGGAGAGTTTTTAGCAGCGGTAAGGGATTTGGGGAAAATAACGACCTAGTCGAAACGCGCCTTAAAACGTTCCTTTGAAAAAAATACTTTAATCAAAATTTTATTTTTTTCGTCAAAAATATATGAATAGAAATTGAGTTTTATCTCAAGATTTAAAATGTGCCATTGTATATCATTATAGAAAAAAAAAATGATCATGCTACTACAATTAGTTTGATTATAAAACGTAAAACCGCAAGTGCCTAAAATACGTGTATATTTGCGTCTTCATCCCTCTAATCCCCTACAATTTTTGCGGCGGAGCGCGCTTTCAAGTCCATTAGTGAGAAATGACAGTTACTCCGTGACAGCTGAACGCTACCCGCGAAGGGAGCTCTGGAAACACCCAATCTGTCCTGCCCACCCCCCAACCTTCGAACATAGATCTTTTAAGGACTAGATAGGAAATCGCCATGCTTTGCTTCGACCACCAGGTCATGTGATTCGTAATCCCCACCCTCGAGTTGAGGACTGGGTTAATTGGCGGTAAAGCCTCTTTGCGTAGTTTGAGTGACAGCTTGTTCAGCAAATAGCTTTCAAGGCTTTCAACCTTGCTGGTATGATTGATGGCGATTACGTGCGTTTGAGTTCGCAGAGCCAGCTGAGAAGGAGGAAAAGAAAAGAAGAAAAAAAAAAGATTATTTAGGTAAGATGCAAAGTGAAATGGCGTAGCTCGATGATAATATTTATGTAGGATAATAAATATTTCAATCATATTTTTTAATTTTCGATCGTAAATTTCACTACATATTTTTCAAATAAAATGCTGCAGAATATTTTTGTATTTATCACCCTAATGTTTATATCATAGTATTTATTTATAGTAACGTGACCAAAATTTCTATTTTGAGGCAGCTAGTTAATTTTTAAAAGTCAAATAAAAGCAGAAACTAGTGCAATACAGTATTCTATTTTAAAGTTTTTTTTATAGACGAAACAGTTTTGTTTTCATTGAAGGAACAATTACTATTCATAGTGTTCTTGGTATTTAAATATTTGCTTTCAGTATTCAAGGCGTCCTCGAAAATAAAGAACATCTGCTCATTATATTTATAGTGAGATCTTCACTTTGCTCCACTAAGAAAGTTATTTCCTTTTATATGTTCCGACTGAAAATCAGCTGTATTAGTTTCGGCACGATCAACAAAAATCGCTACTTTTGACAAGCACCAACGTTAAGTTTGCTCGGAATAATGGCCTGACGACACTGTGCTGTTTAGCTAAAAAATGTATGGCTATACCGTAGTCGCCCTCACATAATTGTCGCACCCCCATTTTGAAGCAGAAAAAATAGCTCTAGAGTTCCAATATTATGTACTAGATTTTCCCCTCATAATAGTCGCACCTAGACTTTCACCATGAAAAACTGGCAAAAAAATGCGATTATTACATGAGTGAAGATGTTAATGCTATCGCTATGAAACATAACAATTATTATTATTACTATTATTTTTCATAAAATTAGTCTCTCTCTCTCGTATTTTAAATTGATATCAAAATTTACAAATTTTTAAACTTAAAAGGTAATTTTTCTTAGGATTGCCAGTAGGGCAGTGATAAAATCACAGAAATAGAAACGGACATTTATTTTTTCTGTACCAAAATTTGAAAAATTGATGGCATTAAAAAATATACATAATTAAAAAAAATAAATTATGAATTTCCCACAGTACCATATACGAGCCTCACCATGGCACAGTGGTTATATCACTGAAATGGTAGACGACCGAAGTGTGAAGGTCCTGGGTTCGGGTCCCATCGCGCGGTCGTCAATCAAACGGTCTGGAGTTTAGGTAGGTTTTCTCCAAATGTAATGTGAATACGCGTTAGAACGCCTTAGAAAGTCCTCCTACCAAGGCATCCTCCATCTTAGGCAGATACCCTTCGCGCAGGTTCGCCCTAATCACACACAATCCAAAATCTACCATGTAGATGGAAAAACGTTTCTGCTCCCTTTTCCTAGGACATTCTTATTACATTTCTTTGCTACATTTTGAGTGGTCCTATGAAAAATTGTGATGCAAGGTCTTTTATCAGATGACAGGTCTTTAAAATATTAATCATTGAAAAATTTATGTCGTAGTTTCTATAAACTGATTCATTATCGACGTAATTTATAGCCGATTACAGAATTATAAAATTAAAATGATATTTTTTCTTCAAAACTTTTGTTTTTACTAATAAATTTATGTAGAACACACTTTGTTAGCAATTTCTTGTACGGTGAGAATCATACCTGCCAACGACATTCTTCAGAGATTTAAGTTCCGCGAGTGAAATAGCTAGAAATTAAAAACTGTAAAACAGTGAAGTCGTAGATTTGAAAGAAAAGTCTTCATGTGCATGTGCTTAAAGCTGTTTTGTAACATAGCAATGCCTGAAAAATATTTATTTCAAGAACGCCGAACGATCAGAATAAATCGAAAGAATCAGATAAGTTACTCCTTTCAACTCTACGCTGCTTTTGTGAATATTCTTTCAATTACTTTTAAGTAGACAAGCCAAACAGAAAAATCCACTATACTCTATTAAGTGCATCCCATGTATCCATAAAAAAAAGTACCATTTTAGTGCAAACCATAGAACAGAAGATCTATGGTGTAAACGTGCTATGTACAAAAGAGTCGTAGTCGTTTGTCAAACAACTAACACACGAAGCGGCAAAGATGTTTAACAAGTACTTGAAAGAGATCATTAGTCATATGACAGCCTAAGTAAAGGGTAATATGCTGCAGGCACACACGAACGTGCAAAGACGAGCTTATAAAAACCTATTGTGTATAAAAATCATTAAAGTAGTATATTAAGAATTACCAGTACACTAGTGTATCGTTGCGCCCTGCGATGCTGAATGCCAGCATAGGATGCCGACATAAACAGTTGCACTTCAACACAATGTGATTGCCGTACAATATGTTTTCGAGTTGTTAAAAAGGAGACCTTCAAGTTCAAGCAAGGGTTTACATACACATACTGCTGTAGACATAATCCAACATATTGTCGTGGGCCATCGACGACTGAGGACTAACTAAAATTATTTTATTCAAAAATCAATAGTTAATTTTACTTAATAATATTTTTTCTTAACGACTAATCTCTAAATGTATCCATTTGTTAATCAAAATTTTTAAAAAAAGTGATTATTATCAATCTGCTGAAAAATACCAACTTCAGTTTGGAGCCTATTCATTTTCATTTTTGGATTTCCACATCAGTTCATTTCAAAAGTACACCCTACCAAAAAAGTATTCAAGTGTAAACGAAATTTCCTATTTTGTGCTTGCGAATGTTGAATCAGTTTTTAAAAAAATACCCAATTCGACAGAAATATGAATATAATAATTTAAGCAAAACCATTTTCTGATAAAGGATTTTTAAAAAGGAAGATTTGACTTTTAGTCGAATACTTCTTTGAGAAAGTGTACATAGACATAACGTTAATATCTACTGCATCAAAACAGTTATCATATATACTCATATATTCCTGTTGACAGAATGGCTTTTCTGAGTAACTTTTGTAAGTTAGCTTTTCTTTGAATATGTTTATGTGCTTCATTTTTTTCTTTTTCTTTCTATTTTTTTTTTATTTTCTGGCTTTTCATTGGGTGTTTAGAATTAGAATTAGAATTTATTTTAAATTGTGGGATTAAAAGTGAGATAATACTCCCAAAGAAATGGTCATAAAAACCCCTTTTTTCCCCCTTTCTTTCCTGATTCAGAAATTTTGACTCCTCGTAATTTGCGAGCATAAATTTCAAATGCAAATTTATTGTTTATGTAAAAGAAACAAAGTATTTTCAGATTTTTAGAGTAGCGCAGATTATTTTCTTTATTTTAATTTGCGTGAAAATTTTCAAGTAAACTGTGTAGATGTATTATGTTGTAGATCTTTTTTTCTTTAGAACTTCTTAATCTTTTTGGAGCCAAGGTGGTAAAAGTTTAATTTTGGAGTGGTTGCCCGGAGTTGTTAGAGAGTCAATGAATCAGTGAGTCAGGTATCAGTGTAACTATCCCTTTTAGGATTTATCGACCACTTGAGAAGCCTGAACAATAATTATTAGGATATAGATAACATTTTTGTGTGCGCTGATATATTATTAAAATGATTGCGTCGGCTATTTATAGAAGCGGGCATCGCCCCGAAGCGAGTCAGTTGCGAGTTGAACATTCAATGTGCGAAGAGCTCTGAGTACGCTTGTTTTGTGTGAACTGATAGTGCTATAGAAGCTGTGTTTTAGCTTGCTTTGTGAAGCTGTTTTTAAAGTGCTGTGTGTAAATTCTTCATTGCTGTGTCTTAAGGGATAGTGTACTATATCCCTTGAATATTTCCATGGAATTTTAGCCTGTAAAAGTGACTTATTTTGTGTGAGAAATACAGCATTTGTGAGAGCTTCTGATCCAAGCGGATTGTTAAAAGCACGTTACTGCTAGATTGTGCTTGTGAATTGTGTGCAGCTGATTGTTCTACGAAGTTCTAGAAGAAATAAAGTTTGTGTTCCATCCTGACAAGTGACTTTTTACTTGAACTTTTTACACCAACAGGACTTTAGAACGACGAACCCCAGGAGTAGCAGAGTAATTCCGCAACATTTGGTGTCAGAATCGGGATTCTAAAGAAAGACTTTAATTTTCCAGTTTATGGTTTTGACTAGACAAAAAATGGAAGAACAACTTCAAAAGCTCATGAATATGATGCAAGAAATGAAAGCCGGACAAGACGAGATGAAAGCCGGACAAGACGAGATGAAATTCGGTCAAGATGAGATAAAAAAAAGAGATGAAAGCTGGACAAGACGAGATGAAAGCTGGACAAGAACAGATGAAGGCGGATTTAGAGAAGAAAATTGAAGCAGGACAGACCGATTTAGAAAAGAAAATTGAAGCCGGACAAGAAGGAATGAAATTGGGATTGGAGAAAATGGAGACTGCTTTGGGAAAATTAGAGAAATTCGAAAAGAGTGTGCAGGAAAATCAAGAGATAATGGAGAAAAGAATGTCGCTCATAGAAGAAACTCAAACGAAATATGAACAAAGAATTGAAGGAAAAATAGAAGAAAATGTTAAAGAATTGCAGCAAGATATTTGCAGAATGCGGGAAGAATTTAAGAATAAAATTGAGGAGAAACTAGACTGGAAAGAAAATATAGTTTCGAAAATACATGAAGAATGTGAAGCTAAAATTGAAGAAAAATTGGACTCTCTCGTAAAGCTGGGAAAGTTACCCGAAAACATCAGGTTATCTTCACACCGCCCAGCAGTGAAACTTACTGCCTATGACGGAAAGACTCCCTGGGAAGCTTACAAGACCCAATTTTCGATCGTCGCCAGAGCCAATGGTTGGAGCGAGTCCGAGAAAGCTAATCAACTGGCCGCTTCCCTTAGCGGAGATGCAATTAATGTATTGCAAACTATCGGAGCGACGAAGATAGGAGATTTTGACGCCCTTGCCAGTGCCTTGGAGATGAAATTCGGAGAGAAGTGCCAGAAAGAATATAGTAGAATCCAACTTAAGTCAAGGATGCAGAGATCTGGCGAGACCCTTCAAGAGCTGGCTTCGGACATAGATAGGCTGTGTCATCTAGCCTACATGGACCACCTTGATAATGTCCGAGAAGAAATGGCGGTGCGGCATTTTATTGAAGCCATCCGTGATCCAGAAACCCAAAAGGCACTCATGTTGGAGGATTATCAGGATTTGAAGTCTGCTCTGGTGTTTGCAATGAAGCTAGAGGCAGCCCAGCGGGCCGTGAGAAAAGATCGGCATGCTGTCAGAGCGGTCACGGTCCAAGAGGAAGCTGACAAAGACACAGAGAGCGTCGAGAACAGGTTGAAGAGAATTGAAGATCTCATAGAGCGAAAATTAAGATCCGATAGAACGAGAGATGGCCGAAAGAAAGTGAAATGCTGGAAGTGTGGCGTCGAAGGACATGTACAAAACCATTGTGGTCGAAAGTCTTATGACCAGCAAGAGAAATCTAAGAACATGAAAGAGGGAAACTAGGAGGTGGCCTTCTCGCGGGGTGGAGGTTGCCATATAGTCAAAAGCCCCACCTAAAAGTCTTGCAGATTTCATCAGTGAATGGTGGCAGTAATGGACTCTTCGTACAGGGATACGTTAATGGTTCCCCATGCCACATGGTGATTGATACTGGAGCGAACGTAACCATCATAAGGACGGATCTGGCCAAGAAATTAAATTTGAAGATTATCTGGACTCCGCCCTCGCTGACCCTCCAGACTGTGACAGGTGACAAGATCGAAGTGGGCGGAAAAGCGCAAGTAGAAATCACGTTTGGAAATGCCAGATACGACCATGTGGTATATGTCGCCAATATTACAGACTCTTTTATTCTCGGACTCGACTTTTTAAAATCGCACAAATTTAACTTGGACTTTAAGAATAATGAGCTTCGTTCAGACTCAGAAGAAATAGCTGCGTTCGATATTAGAAATGAAACTGTTTTGCCTGTTCAGCAAATAATAGCCCAGACTGATATCACTCTACCTCCCAGAACTGATTCAATAATTTCTGGAACAGTAAAAGAAAGCAATAAATTCCGTTTTGGATTAATCGAACACCCAAGCAATAGTGATTCCATCAGAGGAGTACTTGTGGGAGCAACACTTGTGGACTTGTCGAGAACAGAAATTCCAGTTAGAGTAGTAAATGTGACGGACAAGTCGAAGGTGATAAAGAAGAATGAAGTGTTGGCGACATGCACTCCTGTTACCTGCATTAATAAGAACATCAACCAAACGACAGCTAAATCTTCCGAGTGCCTGACGGAGGAATTAATACAAGACGTGGAGTTAACGGCAGAACAGAGAAGCGCTGCGGAGGAAGTAATAGCTGAATTTGAAGACCTCTTGTCCCGAACTTCGGGTGACTTTGGCCGTACGAGCTTAACTCAACATAGGATAGATACAGGCAGCCACTCTCCCATCAAGCAACATCCTAGGCGGCTGCCGTTTGCTAAGCAAGAAGAGGTGAGCAGACTTTTAGAGGAGATGCAGCGTGATGACGTCATCGAGCCGTCGACTAATCCCTGGGCCTCGCCAATTGTTTTGGTCCGGAAGAAGGATGGTTCCACCCGGTTCTGTGTTGGCTACAGACGTCTGAATGACATTACCAAGAAAGACAGCTACCCTCTTCCCAGGATAGACGACACTTTGGACACTTTATCGGGAAACGAATGGTTTTCCACTCTGGATCTGAAAAGTGGTTACTGGCAAGTGGAAATTCATCCAGATGACCGTGAAAAGACTGCGTTCACCACGGGCCAAGGATTATGGCAGTTCAAAGTTATGCCTTTTGGACTCTGCAACGCACCTGCTACATTCGAGCGACTAATGGAGAGAGTGTTGAGAGGACTTTCCTACGAAGCATGTCTCGTTTATTTGGACGATATCATCATCGTCGGAAGGACTTTCGAAGAGCATCTCGAGAACATTCGAAAGGTACTGCAGAAATTAAAAGAGGCAAACTTGAAACTAAGTCCATCGAAGTGCAATTTGTTTCGTCGGGAAGTACGTTACCTCGGGCACATAATATCCGCCCACGGAGTCCGAACCGATCCCGAAAAGACGTCCGCAGTCCAGAACTGGAGTCGTCCCGTGAATATCCACGACTTAAGAAGTTTTCTTGTCTGTGTACTTACTATCGAAAATTCGTGAAGGGCTTTTCTCAAATTGCAAGACCTCTTCACAAATTGACCGAGACTGGACAGAAATTTCTATGGGCTGAGGAATGTGAGGACGCATTCAACGAACTGAAGACGGCTTTAACATCTTCACCGATCTTGTCGTATCCTCACCCTGACAAGCCATTTATCCTGGACACAGACGCAAATAAGGAGAGTGTCGGATCAGTTTTGTCCCAGGAGATAGATGGCCAAGAACACGTCATTGCTTACTGGAGCAAATGCCTTTCAAAGGCAGAACGTAACTATTGTGTTACGAGAAAGGAACTCCTTGCTATCATTAAGGCCGTGGAGCACTTCCATCATTACCTGTACGGCCGAAAGTTCCTGCTCCGAACGGACCATGCCTCTTTAACCTGGCTTCTAAAATTCAAGAATCCGGAGGGCCAAATAGCCAGGTGGATACAGCGATTACAAGAATATGACATCGAGATACGTCATCGGAAAGGGTCATCTCATGGAAATGCAGATGCTTTGTCGAGAAGGCCCTGCATAGACAGTTGCCGCTATTGCTCCAGGGCGGAGAAAAATTACCATCTGAAACATCCCGTTGTCCGCCAAGTTACATCATCGGCACCATCTCAAGATCCCTGGAGTGATGAAAATGTTCGTGCGGACCAATTAGCAGATAGCGACATCAAACCTATTGTGGAGTTTATGGAAAAGTCCGGCAATAAGCCCAGCTGGCAAGAAATATCATCTTGCAGTCCGGCAACAAAACAGTACTGGGCTTTATGGGATTCGCTTCGCCTGAGGAATGGAGTCCTGTATCGTAAATGGGAGTCGGACGACGGCAAGATGCTCCGATGGCAGTTAGTACTCCCTCGCTCGAGGATTCCGAAGGTTCTAGAAGAGCTGCATAATGGCTTAACTGGAGGCCATTTTGGCGTGATGAAGACCCTGCAGAAAGTTCGCGAGCGCTTCTACTGGGTTAGGGCTCGAGGCGACTTCGAAAAGTGGTGTCAAGCTTGTGACGCCTGTGCCGCCCGTAAAGGCCCGAAGAAACGAAGCCATGGAAGACTACATCGTTATAATGTAGGAGCGCCTTTTGAGAGGATTGCACTCGACATCCTGGGACCTCTTCCGCGAACTTCGGATGGCAACAAATACATCCTAGTTGTCATTGACTACTTCTCTAAATGGCCCGAAGCGTTTCCTATTCCCGATTAAGAAGCTACGACCGTAGCAGAGGTACTGGTGCAAGAATGGATTTCCAGATATGGAACCCCTCTGCAACTTCATTCCGACCAAGGAACGAACTTTACCTCTGCAGTCTTTAAAGGACTATGCCAACTTCTCGGAATGGACAAAACCCAGACTACGCCTTTACACCCACAATCCGACGGCATGGTGGAGAGGTTCAATCGTACAATTTTGAACAACCTCTCGCTCCTGGTATCTAGGAATCAAGAGGACTGGGATAAGAAACTCCCCCTGTTCCTGCTGGCCTATAGGAGTGCCGTCCATGAGACTACCGGCTTCACACCTTCCCAGATGCTGTTCGGCAGAGATCTTTGTCTTCCCGCCGATCTACTGTTCGGCCGCCCTCCAGATGCGCCTTCATCGCCAGAGGAGTACGTGGAAAACCTTCGGGCACGGTTTGAAGATGTGCATCATTTTGCTCGGGAGCGGATCAACCTGAACACGGAAAAGATGAAGACTCGCTACGACACGAAGGCTACGGGACACGAGTTCAACGCAGGTGACAAAGTTTGGCTATGGAATCCTACTCGACGGAAAGGCCTGTCTCCGAAGCTGCAATCGCCGTGGGACGGTCCTTACACAGTCCTAAACCGGCTGAATGACATCATCGTACGGATTCGTAAGTCACCAAACTCGAAGCCAAGAGTTGTACATTACGATCGGCTAGCCATCTACCGCGGTTGTAATTAGTTATTTGACTATCAGACCATGGTCGCTATGGCGTAATTCCTCCTTTCTTCAACTCTCATTTCTTTCCTGTCTTTCTCTTCTCTTCCTCTTTCGTCAACTCTCTTTCTCTCACCACTTACGCCATGTTTAGTGTGCATATTTGTAATATATTGGATTTTATTAATGTGTATTTGTTATTACATTGATTACTTATTACAGTGTAATTATTTATTATGATTATTATTTATTTATTAATGTGTATTTGCTTATTGTGCTATTGATTACTTGCTTCAATTATGTTTTTAAGATCTTGTTAAGTGTTATACAGTGTAGGTACCTGTGTTACCTCCTAACTAGGGATTGTACTGCCCGGGACGTGCAGTCCTTGGGAAGGGGGCAATGTTACGAATTTTCGGGGCAACCCGCTGCTCTGGGGCTTAGAATGGTTTAAAATTCGTATTCTACGCTTCAAATAGATAAATTTTGCTTTTTGTTGCATCAAAATCGGCCAATTAGAACCGGAGATACGGAGGTTTCGCTTTCCCATGTGTTTTTCTATGGGCTTCTAGAAATCTCGAGAAATATTAGTCCTAGAGCTTAGATCTCTTCACTTTTGAGGACTTATTTTTGGCGCCAAATTTGGCGATATTTCGCCAAAAGTCGCCAAGCTTGGCGACTTTTTGGTCATTTGGCGCGATTTTCCCAATGGGGCCTGGAAGTTGTTTTTCCTGCATTAAAAACGCATAATAACCTAACATTTCTCTTCTATGACGTAATCAAAATTCACGCTTTATGTAGAACCCTCGAGAAATTGACTTTTCTGGAAACCTCTTGTACCTCCTGCGTCGGCTATTTATAGAAGCGGGCATCGCCCCGAAGCCAGTCAGTTGCGAGTTGAACATTCAATGTGCGAAGAGCTCTGAGTACGCTTGTTTTGTGTGAACTGATAGTGCTATAGAAGCTGTGTTTTAGCTTGCTTTGTGAAGCTGTTTTTAAAGTGCTGTGTGTAAATTCTTCATTGCTGTGTCTTAAGGGATAGTGTACTATATCCCTTGAATATTTCCATGGAATTTTAGCCTGTAAAAGTGACTTATTTTGTGTGAGAAATACAGCATTTGTGAGAGCTTCTGATCCAAGCGGATTGTTAAAAGCACGTTACTGCTAGATTGTGCTTGTGAATTGTGTGCAGCTGATTGTTCTACGAAGTTCTAGAAGAAATAAAGTTTGTGTTCCATCCTGACAAGTGACTTTTTACTTGAACTTTTTACACCAACAGGACTTTAGAACGACGAACCCCAGGAGTAGCAGAGTAATTCCGCAACAATATTGTTGCGGTTAACCAGATAAGAGAAAATTGGTATCTGCAATTACTCTTCATTCGTTACACTGGTTACATCCCAGCACATTTCCGTTTCACATTCTCCAATGATACTGTAAAAAGGCACTTCTCGGGAAGAAATAAAAAACTGAATTTAACATTATGGATGCTTTTAATTTATGAATGTAATTGTGTCCTTTATAAATTATGAAATGTATCTATGCAATTCTGTGTGTAATTTTGTTGTAAAAATGTGAAAATAATATAATAAACACGTACAGATACGAGGAAAAAAAAAGGCGTAAATACTTGTTTCTAATTATTTTTACGTGATTTCTGACAGATAACATTTTTTTTTTTTTTTTTTAAATATAACAATTTGTAAAACAAATTCTGTATATTATATGGTTTAATAAATTGTATTCCAAGCCATGTTCACATCAGATAATATGCGTCATGTTTTCTAATAGATTTGCAAAAAGGGGTGAGAGTCATAGAAGGATTAAGGGTGAAAAGAGTGGGTCTTTTCAGTTTTTATTCAATTGAAAATCTCAATTACTTCTGTGCTTATTGACACCAATTTGTGCAATTGTTTAAATTACAACCTAAAATGCGCCCCCCCTCTCTCTATTCTAAACTGTAGTTTTCTAAAATGCGTTGTCAAATTTCGTCGATTTATGCTTGCTATTAGCTGATTTTTGTTGAGTGAGATTTTATTAAATCTCATGAATGTTAAATAAACGCTTGTTTTCTTTTTTGTAATAATATTTTGCATGACAAACATTCTTTAATAATATTTTAAACTCCAACCGAATAAGGGGGGGGGGGCAGAATTTTGGAAAGGAATGTAAAGATCAATTTACGCGCACCCACGGGCAAAATGATCCTGCATTTGAAAACAATTGTACATTATTTTTTACAGTAAAATATTTAAAAGTGATTATGAATGTACATACATAAAAATTATAATTTCGCTTTCTTTACTTTGGCAACATACTACATCCATTCTGTGTACTCCTACAATGCTGACGAAAGTTCTTACTTTTTGGAAATTTGCATTTGGAAATTTTGGAAATTTGCCGTCAAGGACGGGTACTTCAGCTAGTAATGAAATAAAATAAGTTTTACAATCATATAGTATGTGCAATTTATTTAATGAAAATTTTAAAATTAAAAAGCGTCGTAAACAAGAAAGTGGAATATTTCAAAATTAAAATTTTAAAAATTATGGCTTGTGTTAAAAAAAGGCAGATTTGTAAGATATATTAATCTGCTCAAGTTAGCGCGCCTTGCAAATACAATCCTGACAAACTAAGTTATAAATAAATGAGTTCTTATTTTAAAAAAAGATAAAAAGTACAAATTAAACTTAGGTTACTGAAACTTATGCTAAAAACAGTAAGGTAACTTTAAACCGTGCTTACTCAAAAATAATTTTTCATAAACTGTCTATAACAACCAAATTTCTCTGTATGTGTCTTATTTTAATGAAACTTTCCAAGTTGTAACTGGTGTTAATATAAATGGATTCATATTAAACCTGGACGAGAAAAACGTTTAAAATGTTTACAATCGTATGTATTAATATACATATGTAATCATGATCTTTTAAATTACAATTTGAAACCAAACAAAAAAAAAAAATACTAGATATGTGCTTATTTTTAAAAGAAATCCTTCATTCTGTAAAACATATATTTCACTTCATTTGCAATTTTAAGTATATTTAACTATAAGTATACATGCATTTTAAATTTGATTTTTCCTGCGCATAGGGAAATGCTCCATTTAAAAAAAAAAAAAAAACAGTCAAATTTTTACCTTTCCTCAAAAATCTATGAAAGAAATTGAGTCTTATCTCAAGATCTGAAATGTGTCACAGTGTATCACTATAGAAAAAAAATAATAATAATCATGCTACTACTATTAATTTGATCCAAAAAGTATAAAACCGCAAATGTCTAAAATACATGTATATTTCTTTCTTCGTCCCTCTAATCCCATGCACTTTTTGCGGCGAAGAGCGCTTTTCTAGTCCTTTAGTGATAAATGATCCATACACCGTGACAGCTGTCTGAAGGGAGATCTGGAAAACGGAAAACGCCCACCAGTAGGAAATCTGTCCCTCCTTCCGCCCGTCCTCCCGTACGTGTTGCGGTCGGAATCTCCATACTCATTTCTCTTCTACGTCCCTATCCTAGTTCTATGCCTTCGAACCTCGGGTCCTGCATACGGAATCCCCATACGCATTTCCCTTCTACCTGTGTATAAGTTCTATGGCTGATAACACTAGGGGCTATGGGAGAGTGGGGGGGGGGGGCAGAGAACTACTACTGTATGGCTCCGCTTTTCTTCTTTCCTGTCTTGCTGCCTTTAATGTATTTGGTGTTAAACATTTTAAGGGACCATAAATTTGGCTGTTAATGAATGTGCAGGTCAATGAATTCGAGTTTTCGCTCTTCAGATGCAAAGAACATCTCAGCTTAAGCTATAATTTGGAAGTAAAATCTGAATAAATATCTAACTAACCGAGGAAATTTTGATTAGCAGATATTATCTATAAGTGCACATTAATTTGTATTTTCTCAAGAAGTACATACATGCGTATTGTATTATATATATTCTTTATCGCTTAGGATAAAAATAAATATTTGCTGCCGCTCCAGAGAAAAATTTGTAGCCTTCCGTTATTTAACCATTTTAAAACAGTGTTTTACTTAATGGAATAATAGCCAATATTAGCTAAAATAATTTTGACGGTAAAAACTCTCTTCCTTTAAGCGTATTTTAATCATTTTTAATCATTAGGGGCAGGTGGGTGCTTGACTCCCTCTCTTTGCAAATGCAGGGGCCTTATTATAAACAAAATAAGTTTATATCCAATATTTAAAAAATATGGGGCGGATCCATAAAAAGTTTCTGCAGGGGGAGGGGGAGGCACACTTTTTTTTTTTAACTCCTTCATCTTATAAATGCATTACAATTTACAAAATAAGTCAATCTTTTATAGTCTAAATTTGATTTGTCATGAGGGTGCACGTACCCCCGTGGCCCCTTTGAATCTGCCAATGAAAATTATAATTCTGGGGGGAGTTTTTTCCCGGTAGCTTTTTTTCTACTTTAGGTTTCACCAGTTCATACTCGTCATTGTAAAGATGCAGCAATGAAAATTCTCTTCCAGCGACTAGTGTTACTTCAAAGAATAAATCTATCAATGATGTATTTAAGCCTCAGCCCCGTAAAATCGCAACAGTAGTCACAGAAGTTGAGTCCACAGCTCTAGATTTTTCAGTGATGAGACCGAATCCATTTAACCTGGGTTCAGTTGTGAAATAAATTTCCAAACGGAATTTTATAATGTACATAGAGTTTCACAATAGAAGAGGTATTTCTTGAATTTGCCCCTTTATCCAATCTGCAGACCAATCCAGCATATACTGTTATGGGCGTAGCCAATGTGAGGCAGGTGGGGGCAGCTGCCCCACAGCACAGACACCACAAAATACGCAGTGTTCTTTAATTATCCTGCCTTTATGAGCCTTCATTTAATCAAGAGGCTTGATTTCTACCAAACGTACTTTCGCAGTCTTTGTTTTAATATGTCTGGAGAAATTAAAATCTGTGCGGCATAGTACAGAAATTCCCCCTCACGAAGGAAGGAAGAGTAGGGGTAGCGGTCTTCATCCCCTAAAAACATTGATAGAGGAAAAAGATTCCTTTATTGTACAGTTTGTTTAAATCAAATAAACTTTCAGCTAAACTAAGCGTAAAACACTGTAAAAGTTAGGTAAGTATCAAATACATAAATTTTAAGTATCACTAACATATTCTGTATGCCAGCTTTAAACAGTTTAATTTCGAAACTATTTCTAGGCCAATATCGGTTTTATCCTTCGGCACACTACCTTTTCGACATCGCCTGCTAACTCTAAAAGATAGCCAATATCGGACCGTTGAGTGTCCCCCCCCCCCCCAGAAGCCGCTTTCTTTTGATAATTCTAGCTTGGTGTGCCGTTACAGAATCGAGATCGTTCCAATTGCCACGCCACCTTCCAATGCCGAAGCTGAATCGTTAAAGCAGATGTCGGCCCATCTCTTAAACGACACGTCCGTTTTTGATGGGAAATGAACAAAGACAAAACATCATCCATTGCTGGTGCTCCTTAACATTGTCAAAGCTGCAGCTCTGGCCTCCCCACAGTAATTTAAGGGAGGGGAACTTCCATTACAAATGCATTTTCTGAATTGAGTAGCAAGGCATTTATCAAACTGATAATTAAGATTGTTACACGTTACGAGGAGAGTGGGGAGACCAGGTCTTGTGACAAAGTAGGTCTTGTACAAAATGTGACATAAAGGGAAGGGAGGTTCAAAATTTACCCCCCCCCCCAAAAAAAAAGTGTTATGTAATTGGTGTAAGCTTCCGAATTGGCTAAAGCAAGAAAATTTCTATATAATCAGCTATATAGTTCATCTTTCTGTTCATTACATCCAGAAAATCATCAAACGATCATACGATAATCGTATACTTTTTAAAACTACAATTATCGCTCCTCCTGGGCTATTTTTTGAGAGGTTGCGATACGAGCAACGAATGTCTTGCCGTAAATTAATCCCTTTGAATAGATTAAATAGACAATTGTACTGTTACCTTTTGCATTCAAACTCCTTTTTTTTCTTCAGTTTCATTAAATGAATAAGTGGCATTTTTTTCATTTCAGCAAAAATCTGTTGCTATGGCCACTCCTGCAATCGACATCATTCCAGATCTTATGGTAGATAACAGGAAACCTCAAGTGGTGATCGATGAGAATAAAGAAAGAGGAAACTGGTCTAATAGTTTTGAGTTCCTGTTATCTTGCCTCAGTTATGCGGTTGGACTGGGCAATGTCTGGCGCTTTCCGTATCTGTGTTATAGAAATGGAGGAGGTAATGATTCATTTTTATTTGTTTATTACTGTATTTGCAGAAAAAAGAAAAGTGTAAGTATCGAAGTATGTGTACATCTTCGACATCAATTTGGCAACATTAAAATAATTCTTCAGCCAATATTAATTTGGATGTAGAAATAATTCAAATTTTTTAGCGCAATCATTAACCTAACGTTAACAAAACTATTGAAGTGGCCTGTGGTTTCAATTCCATATTACAGCCAAAGGCTGATGGTTAAACTGTACAGAACATCATCCGACAGCTTTGAAGCTATTAGTGTCCACTTCTGAAATCTTCAGACGAATGGAGGTTCGTGGTTTCTCTATATTTACAGCATCACAGGACAGGACATTCCAGTCTCCGTACCACCAACCTACCAACTTAGAGCATATAATATGCAATAAAGGCACGTTAGTCGCGTATACACGGTGGTCTTTGATCAGCCTGAAATCGATCACTGTTCCTTGATTATGAACCTCACTCCTTCCCAACCAGGCTACTGAGACCACATTGCAGGAGACTTCAAACTCGAATATAAGTATAAAGCACATATAATCTGTATAGCTAATGGGGAGAAAACGCCCTATTTGGTCGTTGTTCGTTGCACAGCAAAGTTATACATATCATTCGTTTTCAAATAACATGTACTATAACCTCCTATTAATATAATTTGCATAAGCAGTCGTCTTCATATTTGATTCTACATCGACTTCGTTTTTATTTCAATGGCAACACTCTAATTTGACTTCATTAAACGAAAGAAGCCGTGAAATTACCTTAAATATAAATTTTCCCCAATTTCCTAAGATAATTTTGGGAGATATTGTGAATTCTCTTTTGCGCGATTTTAAGAGGTTGTCTGCAAGTATAAAAACGCTATATGTAGGTTCCGAATTTTTCACCTTTCAATTATTTCGCTCGTGATAGTTATAAGAAATAAATATTATTTACAAGGAAAAAACTTTTTATAGTCTTAAAGTTTTTTGTACTGAGAATATCAGGGGTGGAAATCGGAATATTAGTCAGTGGTCCAAATGGCCCGTGACTCCATAACTTCCTTGGTCCGTATACATGATTTGAAACAAAAACAAAAAAAAGCAAAACGACTGCTTACGAGTTTGAAAAACTTTTTAATTTTGAAACTGTTATTGAGTATTTGAAGGTTCTCTTAGACAGGTGAAATGTTGCCATGACAAAAGAGACTGTTCCCTGCTCTTCTGATTACAAGTATGAATGTTACTCAGCTACGGTCGAACTTCAAGTATGGTTTCATGATTGAAAATTTATTTGTTTGAATTTCAGGTGAAAAACGCAATTAATTTTATTTGTGGGCCCAATATTATCAATATGTTTATTTCACTTTCTTCATTTAATATTATCGTCGGCAGTTCACAATATTTTTATTAAACTTTTGAGGTATTTTAATTTATAGTCTGATGAAAATTTAGACAAAAAAATGTGATTTTGAATGTTTGTTGAATGTTTGATAAAGTATCGAGAAGTCTAAAGACCTGATACTCCAGATATAAAAAAGGTCAAATTCATGCCTGGAATGTTGAGGATGTTCGTTTTTTTCAAAATACCACGTTGTATTTTAAGACATACATCTACTGCATCTAATGCTATACAAGGAAAATATTTTATTGGGGGGGGGGAAATAGGGACGCAACAATAGACGAGTTATAGAATCACCACAAAACTGTACAAACCTCCAATTAATTTGTTTCAAAATTTGCTATTCTTTAATACCGCTTACTTTTATTATTTTTGCTCAAAAGAAATCTAATTTATATTTATTTTACGCAATTTTCAAAAAATTGTCACTTAATAAATCTATATGTGGTGACTCATGAAAATACTATGTCATTTTAATTAATATAAATTTAAACTACTGAACGTAAACATTTGAAATTTTTAAAAGCCATGTAAAATTATTTTTTGCACCTATTTCCATGGAAATTTGACTAGGTCGATAGTCATAATTTTTTTAATATTAATTTAATAATACATATTATTATGTCATTAAAAATTATAATAATACGTAGTAAATTATGTTTGGGTCGTTTAGCTCTAATAGAACCAATAAAAATCAGCTTCTTAATATCGATATTATATGAGATAGGAATTAAAGTGTGAAAAAATATTTTAAAATAGGGGAGGCGGATTTTGAAAGCTCATAACTCGCACGCTCATTTTCAGTTCCAAATTCATTGAAAATTAGTATCTGGAGTTAAAATGAGCTAAATTTTTGAAATATGAAGTGAAATTCAGGGTTTGCAATTGGAAAAAAATTAGTGCGAATTTAAATATGGAGGTGGCCCCTTATGCAAATTTTATGTATAGCAAATTAACGAGTACGTTAATCGTGAACGATTGGTATATGTAACTTTGCTGTACGACGAACGACGGCTAAATGAAGAGCAAGTGGGCGTTTTTTTTTTTTTTTTGTTTCCTTAGCTTGTACATGAAAACTCACACCACTATTAATAAGACCAGTATCTATACCTTATACGCACATAATGTGTTTTTAGACTGTACTGGCACACGTCGGCTATTTGGTTTATAGAAATTTTTAAAAAATTAAATTGCACTTGCCTATTTTATCTACCCGCTTATTAAAATCAACTTTTTGAGCTTGGAAACCCAAATTTTTGTTTCTCCCTACACTAGAATTTTTTCTAGAAATATGCGAGATCATACTTAATGGGAATCCAGTGCCTTGCCACATGAATCGGTAAATTTTCAAAAAATTAATATCTTACTTTTAATATTTAATGTATTGTCAGGTATGGCGCTGAAATAGTAGTTTTTCCCCCTTCTTAATCCTCTTTCGCAGAACACTTTTTCGCCCACTTGGGACTACGCATCTTTGAAGAGAGATACGAACTGAAATAAAAGTATGATCACCGCAAGGATGCCTACTTCGGAACTGCGATGTTATGCTAAGATTACGATATAATCCTTTATACATCTATGAAAATTGTTTGTCTGCTGCCGTCCAAATTAACTCTTCAGTGTGTAAAATGGCTCTCATGGATGACTCCACTACAAAACATAATAAAAAAGAAAAGAGCCCGATGCAGGATGCCCGCTAGGGTCCATTGTCAAATTAATAAATTCTAAACGGCAAGAGCTATAGTCACGAAACTGGGTTCTAGGTAAATTGCCATGCGCTCCGCAAGGAAACTGCTCACAGCATCACCTGGCTGATAAATTTGGATTTAGCGTTCTTATGTCAAAAACGGTACGAGACACGGGAAAACAGCCAGTTACAAAATTATTTATCAACATCGATTTAGTAAGAAAAGATACCTTGCGCACCTCAATGCAGACGATAATGAGTACAATAATGATCCGAATAGAAGGCATGAAAAGGACATTTTTATGGTCAAGTTTTCCAAAATTGCGCTAGCCTGACATTAGGTTCATTTACCTTTCATGCTAAAAGTGTTTCCCGTCAGCAAGATGCACAACTACACTCTGGTCTGCAATTCCCGCTACACATTGTACGCGACATGACTTGTGGCAAGGTGCTGCAAGTATAAGTAATACGCTTTTACTCCTTGCATTTACGTTTTGTGTTTTTAACATTAATGTACGCAAAGTGTCTTATCTTACTAAATCGCATGCAACCTATTGATCGTCTGCCAACGCTAACAGCAATACTGCAATAAGATTAACCGTAATCTCGATAGGCTACAATTTGACTTCTATCAAAGTCAGACACGTGTTGATAGGCATTTCTCCTCCTTAGCCAAGGCATCACAACAACTTTTCTTCACGCAAAAACGTTAAAATGCAATTTGTGTATTAGGAGAATCTGTTGTACAATTTCTCCATATTAGCACATTCTAGAGATCGCTACCAGCACCTGATTTGCATGAATGCGTTGAAAAGCTAATAGTTTGCATATTACAGCATCTTATGAATTTCACGTGTGTAGCATGTCGTCTTCTTGGTGCAGTAATTTTAATGATCTGCAGTACCCTTGTTTAGTTTCAACAACAAGAAAAAAAAACAATGAACTGATATGGTTGTAGATCTCAAAATTTCGGAAATTTTCAACTTAAGGTATTTCGTAAATTATGGAAGTAAAAGAAAAGGTGGAAGTTGATGAAATGTTCTGTATCAAATGTTTTTTCCATCTATATAACATTTAAGCAGCTTTAAAAAGTAAAAAATTTGACTGAAATTTCAAAACGACTGAAGCGAGCTACCATGGTCCAAAAGTACCAAGGGATTTCGTAAAGATACAATGCGCCTAAATAATATCCATAACGCCTCCATAGACGGAAAGAATCCATTGTAAAAATCCACTGGATGCTCGCTTTTCACATGCAGAAAACTTATGACCTCAAACAATTCACATTTGACGGGATTCTGATTTGACCTGGATATCATAAATACCAGCTGCTCAAAGACAGGGCGTAAAAGTAACGAAAGACTTAGAGGAAAAAGCAAAAGGTTTAAAGTTTTTTTATTTCCAATGCAGCATGCGATTGCAGACTTTATCCTTACGCCGTACAGAGATCAGAGAAACACAAAACAAACTAAGAATAATTAAAACATTAAAAGCACTAAAAACATAAAATCAGGTAACTAAACTGTTCAAAGAGTCTCTGGCCTCCAAGTATCGGGAATAGATACAGCTCTTGGTTAGAGGTGAGCAAACAAGGATATGATCGGCATTCATCGTCGCATCACTGCTGCAGAGGGGGCAGGCAGGACTATCTACCAAATTGAAGCGGTAAAGATGGGCATATAAACAGTCATGTCCAGATGCCAGTCGAAAGGCAGCCACTGCATTACTTCTTGGACAGTCGGGGAGATTGAGGATGGCATTTCTCCACGTGTTTTCCTTCGTTCGATCTTTTAGTAATGACATCTGTGTTGTCTTAAACATTTGATTAATTCTTGATGAGACTGACTTATAGCTAACTATATTGCATGATTAACAAAACAGCCGTTTTTGGCCAGCTCATCCGCTTTTTCGTTACCTGGAATACCACAGTGGGATGGGATCCATTGTAAAACAATCGTTTTATATTTATTGTGCATTTCTCTTATTAAAGATCTACATTGCACAATAGACATAGTGTCAGGAGCCTGTAGGCAGTTGGCAATGTCTAGAATAGCAGCCTGAGAATCCGAAAAAATGACAGCCCGGCCCTGTTCGGAAAAAGAAGGGCAAGCTTCTAGATGGGCTAGAGCTACTTTAATTGCCTCGACTTCACCGTCAAAAGCGGTCTTGTATGTTCCAAATGAAAGATAATGAGCGAAATGCTCACAGTAAATACTTGCTCCAGCCACACCATCCGTCTCAAGCTTTGATCCAAAAGGTTTAAAGTTACAGCCCCTGTTGAAACGGGCTCATAGAAACTTTTTTGTTTCGTCCTTCGCTGAAAAACACATGTACACGCCAGCGGCTTGGCTAGATATCGCCCTTGGCTCTGTTGGCGAGATTGCCGCTTTCAAGTAGGATTAATGATCATTTTTTCTTTTAGTACAGTTTATGAGTTGACCGCTTGTGCTTCGGTCGAATTTATGCATGAATTTGAAGTTGATGTAAGGTACATGATTATTCCTGGCTCCTGTGAGAAGATCATTTTTTGTACCTGTCAGTTATTGCATTAAATTGTTTTGTTTTAGAATGAATGAATATTTATTTGCTCTCCCATCTTGAACTGAGTAAAAATCAAACGCAAGTTGGGCGTTCACACGGTGCCGGAACCCGGAAATAGTGTGTACTTGAGATCTTGAAATTCCCTTTTGCCTACATGAAAAAGGTGAGCTGAACTTTTGTAATTTCATTTTCATTTGAATTGACTTTCTATAATATGGAAACAGTTGAAAAGCTGAAAGCTAAACGTACTGTGGAGCGAACTGCTCTTACGAAGTTAATAAATAAATTAGAAGGTCTTTTATCTGAGGAAATTGAAAATACTAAAATTCATGAATTATTGGAAATAAATGAAGGAATTCTTGTGAGAGACGTGTTTTGAAGTAGCTAAATTCTGAAATTGAAACTCAGTTAACTGATGCAAAGGAATTTGAGAAGGACATTTTGTCCATCGATAATTATAATGAGAAAATTTTATCAACTACACAAGAGAGTTACAAGATAAAGTTAAGGCTACGTAGGTGTAATGCAGATGGTCAGATTGATTTGAAAACTGGGTCAGCTGCGAGTGCGGGTATTGTCAGTGGCTTTGCCGGCAATGTAGAGGTAAATTCTTGTTCGTCAATGAAATTGCCGAAGCTGAACATTCCGAAATTTTCTGGTAACGTAGAAAATGAGTTTTATAACTGCTTTGATACGTCTATTCATAAAATATATCATCAAAAATTGAGAAATTTGCGTATTTGAAGTCGGTTTTAACAGGACCAGCATACAAAATTGTTGAGGGTTTTCCACTGACAGAGGAAAATTACGACACATGTATGAAGCTTTTAGAGGAAAGATTTGGTAAAACTGACATAATTATTAATGCCCATATGAATAAGCTTTTAAGCATTCAACCAGTTAAAAGCTCTTCAAACTTGTATGCTTTGAAGAACTTGTATGATTTAGTTGAAGTTAACATTCGTAGTTTAAGTAATTTAGGAGTAACTTCATGCTCGTATAGTCATTTATTGAATCCTATTTTGTTGAAATTGTTACCACATGATTTAGTTCTTGAATCCTGTAAGAAGCGAAATTTAAAGGATTCCGATGTAACTGAATTGCTGTATTTTATCAAATGTGAAATAGAATGCAGAGAAAGAACTTTGTCGATAACCAATGCTGGTAAGAGCGGAAATTCATCAACTTGGTTTAGTGGTCCAGTAGAAAATCGTAATCGAAAATATTTTAACAGACCTTGTTACGCAAATACTTTAAATGCTAAATTTGAATCTTATTGTGTCTTTTGTAAAAATAATCACCATTCTTCGTATTAATGTGCCAATTTTAGTGATAAAAAGAAGAGACAGAAATTAAAAAGAGAGGGAGGGTGTTATAAATGCTTCTTAAGATGTCACTTATCGTCTGCATGTTTGACCAAGCTACAACCCTGTAGAAAATGTGGTAGTGACCACAATAATTATTTTATTCTAAAAACCTCATAAAGTCTGAAGTCACAGATCGTCAAACTGTTGTTTCTAATTCACATTACGACTTGGTGGATGCTAAACATGCTGTTTTATTGCAAACTTGTTGCGTTACTGCACAGTCCAATTCAGGATCAAAAGTTGTAAGGTTATTACTTGATTCGGGAAGTGAGAAGAGTTTTATAACGAGGGATTTAGCACGTGAATTGAGACTACCTGTTTTGAGAAAAGAACATTTAACAATCTTCGCTTTTGGTATCAATCAAGGACGTGAAGAGGAATACGATGTTTTTAGAGTTAAACTGCGAAGTAATCTGAATTCTCGTCGCTATATTTTTGTTGAAGCACTAGCTACCGATTTGATTAGTGCCACAGCCTTAAGAGCCCCTAGATGCGATCAAGCGATTAAGAAAAATGTAGAAAAGAAAAATTGGACGCTGGCAGGTCCTTCCCCGCATGAATTAGAAACCAGCATTTTGCTTGGTGTTGATTATTTCTGGACTGTTCAAAGAGGCGTAGTTAAAGAAATTAATGACAAACTGTATGTTGCTAATACAGTTTTTAGATATACGATTGTCGGAAAAACAAATTCTGAAAATAGTAATCATTAATTCACATTTTGTATCGTGGGGGTATGGTATAAAGTTTTAATTTGGAACGCTTTTGGAAATTAGAAACTTTGGGAATTTCCGACGATAAAAAGGAATCATTTTCGCAAAGTGATTTAGATGTTATTGCTTCCTTTAATAATAACTTGAAGCTTGTGAATAGAAGGTATGAAACAAAATTGCTGTGGAAGGAGAATAAAGATGAATTGAAATCAAATTTTGATGTAGCTAGGCACAGACTTTTTGGCTTAAGATCGAAACTAATGAAAGATGCTATGTTACTGAATGACTATAAAGAAATATTGGATAGACAATTCAATTTGGGTATAATTGAGGAATGTGAATACAGTGAAAATGAAGTAAATACATACTACATGCCTCATCGACCAGTGGTGAGGGAGGACAAGTTTACGACTAAGGTTAGAATTGTGTTTGATGCATCATCGAAAAGTAAAGATGCTAAATCGTTGAATGAATGTTTACTTTCAGGTCCAAACCTAAATCCCAATTTATTAGACATAATTTTAAAGTTCCGTTTTTATAAAATTGCTTTCGTTAGTGACATAGAAAAGGCTTTTCTTCAAATACAGATATCTGAAGAGGATAGAGATTTTCTGAGATTTCTTTGGCTAAACGATCTCGATAAAGACCAATCCAGTAATGAATTGAAAATGTTTAGACTGATTGTAACCTTCGGGGTAACATGCAGCTCTTTTCTGCTCAATGCCACAATTAAGAAGCGTAATATAAAACCATATGAAAATGAATTTCCTGAGTCATGTGAAAAGCTTAACAATTTATACGTCAATGATTTGATTTATGGTGCTGATTCTGTAGATGAGGCTTATAAACTATCAATCGATGGCTATAAGATAATGGCAAAAGCTAAGATGGAACTTCGTAAATGGGAAACTAATGGCCTTATCACACTAAAGGGAAAATCCGAGCAACTTCGCGCTGGACCAACTTTTCCAACGGACTTGAAGGCGTGGTTATCTTTAAGGGCTGCAAAAGTAAACAAACTTTCTCCGAAGCCAAATAGTCATCGCATCGCTGATTTGGCGTGCAGGTTCTTATTTTACTTATCGTGCGTTGGTATATTTACATCGGATTGGCAGCAATTTCGGCAGCATCGGATGGGCAGCAATCTCTAATTCCAAAGTCCACTTAAACGCGGCCACAATTTTATTTACACGTGATTCTGACATCGAGCCAAACTGCCAAGCTTCGAACATAATGGCCACTGCTCGAAATTGCTTATGACGTAGCAGGAAGAAGTACTCTGATTGGCCGAAATTTCGTCGGACTCGGATTTTTTCCTTCGGAAAGGAAAAGTTGGGTTCGCGGTCGTCAAGGTAACGGCGGAGAAAATCGTCCGAAAACTTGATTTGCCAGGAAGTTGGTCGGATTTTTCTCAGTGTGATAGCCCTATAATGCAGACAATTTGAGACAGCTTTGGAGAGAATATGGTTTGGATCTTCAGTCTTCAAATAGGAATTTAATACCCTTAAAAATATTGGGACTGATATGAGATAACTCTGAAGATATACTTAAATTAGAATTAGGACCATTGTTGGATGAATTGAACAGTAGGGTAAATACCAAACGTGCGGTTTTGAAATTTGTTGCCAAGATATTTGATCCTTTGGGTCTGGTGACACCATTTACTATTAGAATAAAAATTTTGCTCCAGGAACTCTGGGAACGTGGATTAAAGTGGGATGATAAATTACCTCCAGATCTGCAGGACCGTTGGGGTAGATGGTGTAATGAAGTCAGGGATTTCGAGGACATTTTTATTCCACGGTACTATTTCCATGACAAGGCCAATTCCAGATATGTATATTTGCGGATTCGAGTGATAAAACGTATGGTACTGTAGCATATTTAAGGTATTCAGTTAAAGAAAATTGGAAAACTAGTTTTGTTCTTTCTAAAGCGAGAATAGCACCCTTGAAAAGGCTTACTCTACCTCAACTTGAGCTCATGGCAGCAGTAATTGCAGCCAGAATTGCCAAGTACTTGAGAAATGTTTTTGGACTGAAATCTAACGACGTGTTTTTATGGTCAGATTTGCAGATTTGCGTTCACTGGATCAATAATACCGCAAAAATGTGGAAGCCATTTGTCTCTAATCGCGTCACTGAAATCCAGGAAAAGACTTCCAGAAAACTGGAATTTTTGTAAAAGTGCAGATAATCCAATAGATAATTGACGACAGGAATGGGCCCGCAATCTTTAAGAGTTGATGAGCTATATTGGAGAGCTCCGCTTTGGCTATGTCAGCCTTCCGATGGTTGGAGTAATTTCACACCAGAAGTTAAGCTTGACAATTCTATTTTAGTTCTTGAAAAAAGGGTTCAGAATGATGCTGTGATGAATGTAGTGCAAGAATCAAACATCGAAGATTTTACGAGGAAGTTTTCTTCATGGAACAAACTACAACGGGTAACCGCTTGGTGTCTGCGATTTCTTAGGAAACCTTCTACTGTACACGCTAAATTTTTAACAGCGAAAGAATTAAATAATGCAGCTAATGTAATATTAAAAGACGTTCAGCGTCAACACTTCTCTGAAGAAATCAAGTGCTTGGGCTCAAGAAAGCCCTTAAGTAGGAACAGTAAAATCATATCATTGAATCCATTTTTGGACGATAGTGGAATATTGAGGGTAGGAGGGCGGATAGAGAACTCTAAAATTTTGGAAAATCAAAAACATCCGATTATCGTACCGAAAAATCATTACGTTACAAGCTTAATTGTAAGATATTATAATGAAAATCACTTACACGGCAGAACGCAATTGTTACTTTCTGCAATCAGACAAATGTATTGGATCATTAATGCTAGAGATGTTATTCGAAAATGTATCTGGATCTGTGTCAAATGTAGTAGGTATCGAGCGAATATGGCCACTCAGTTAATGGGGGGAACCTTCCTCGATCAAGAGTAGTACCTTCTAGAACATTCTCGAAGGTTGGTGTGGATTTTGCCGGCCCCTTTCAAATAAGAAGAGGAAGAGACCTTCGTCCTGTAAAGTGGTATTTTTGCTTATATGTATGTTTTGCTACGAAAACAGTCAATCTTGAAATGGTAGGCGATCTAACATCAGATGATTTTATTCCATCATTGAGAAGATCCGCAGCGAGAAGAGAGAAGCCACAAGAAATTTTTAGCGATTGTGGAACTAATTTTGTGGATGCTAGCAAAGAGTTAAAGAAACTTGATCTCATCATTCGAGAAGGCAAAGAATTTCATGACTACCTCGTTGATGAGGTTATAAAATGGAGTTTCAATCCTCCATCTGCTCCACATCACGGTGGACTCTGGGAAGCTGCCGTAAAGTCGATGAAGTACCACCTTAATAGGGTGGTGGGTACACAAGCTCTTACCTATGAGGAGTTCCTGACGCTTCTTCACCAGGTTGAAGCTTGTTTAAATTCCAGACCTCTAACACCCGTATCTGCGGATCCGTAAGATTTGAGTGCACTTACACCCGGGCACGTCATCATTGGAGCCTCTTTGACATCTGTACCCGAATAGAATTTGACCGAAAAGAAAATACCAATATTAAGACGATGGCAGCTCGTTCAGCAAATGCTCCAGAGATTTTGGAAGCGTTGGTCATCTGATTATTTGTCTCAACTTCAGCAAAGAACCAAGTGGAAGACTCCTCAAGTGGATATTGCAGTTAAAGATTTATGTTTGATTAAAGAGGATAACTTACCTCTAACTAAATGGAAGCTGGGTCCGTGTGCTTGAGGTTTTCCCTGGATCGGACCACAGAGTTCGCGTTGTGAGATTAATAACAACTTCTGGTGAACTAACACGTCCAATTACAAAACTTTCCAAGCTCCCTATACTGAACTCAGTTTGAACTTTGAACTGAAGTTTTAGCTATTTATAAAATTTTAAAGTTGCCTTTTAATTGCTGTGTTTTAAACTAACTTCGAGTTAAGATGATTGTTATGTTTTATTGATTGTTAATTAATGTCTTAATAATTCTTTTGTATTTTTCAGTTTTCATGAACCATTTGTTCATGGCGGGGGAGGATGTTTCGTCCTTCGCTGAATAACACATGTACACGCCAGCGGATTGGCTAGATATCGACCTTGGCTCTATTGGCGAGATTGCCGTTTTGGCGTAGGATTAATGATCATTTTTTCTTTTAGTACAGTTTATGAGTTGACCGCTTGTGCTTCGGTCGAATTTATGCATGAATTTTAAGTTGATGTAAGGTACATAATTCCTGGCAAGGGCGAATTAAAGGGGGTGGGGGGTAACTAACCGCCCCCACCGACAAACCAACCACCCCCCTCCCCGAAAAACTTGCAATAATCCGCCACTGATTCCTGGTTTCTGTGAGAAGATAATTTTTTTTTGTACCTGTCAGTTATTGCATTAAATCTTTTTGTTTTAGAATGAATGAATATTTATTTGCTCTCCCACCTTGAACTGAGTAAAAATCAAACGCAAGTTGAGCGTTTACATTTTCCTTTGCTGCTATGGTAAAGAATTTCAAAAATCCCCTCATACAATAGTCGCACATGCAACTTAAAGGCCAGTGTAAGTTATCGTGAATATTCAAAAAAGAAAAAAACAGTTCCTGAAAAATTGATTTCTAAACATTAGTATGCATTATAAGAAAGACATTAAATCGTCTAAATTGTTATATTTGCAAATATTTTATTCTAAAATGTCAATAAAATTATAGATAATCTCATAACGTCCTGTGTAAAAAGTTTAAGGTCACGAAACAAAAGTGCGTTTTAACGATACAGAAGACCTATTCACATGATACCTATAAGAAAGGAATACTATTTGATAAATGCTATGACAAAGTCATCATCCGTTGATAGTGCATTGAGGGCAGCTGCTATGGAAACAATTTACACCAAGTATTCGAAGAATAATTGGATTCACATATATACCGATGGATCGAAAATGCTCGATAATGTTGGAGTTGGTGTATATTCAGAATTTTTTGTATTCTATGACTCCCTTGCTACATTTCGGACCAATTTTGATGGATTACTGGTGGCAATTAGAGTTGCAACAGAACAAATTAGTGTTCGACCACTTCAGCTCAAAAGCAGTTATTTTTTCAGACTCCCTGTCAGCAATTCAAGCCATCTCTGAACATAATGTCGCGGAGTCAAAAGCCATTGACTCTTGCAGAAAAAATCTTCTAGCTTCTAAAGGGATGACTTTCTAGCTTCTAAAGAGATGACTGTTGTTTTGCAGTGGATCCCAAGTCATGTAGGAATAACTGGAAACGAATGGGCTGATAAATTATCTAAAAAAGGAATGGAAATTCTGCGATCAAATAATAGTGAAGTACCATTTTCATCGATTGAAAGAATCAAAAAAATACTACGGGAAAAAAATTATAATGCCAAAGTATTAGAAGAAATCAAGAGCAAGAAGTGGAGGGAATCTATTTGTAAAATTCCAGACTCCCCTAGATCCATCGCAGTAGCGGCCTTTCGTCTGGAGACTGAACACGATTGTCTTGCTGAACACCTATACAGAATTGGTATATATAAAAGTCCCCTATGCACGCTATGCAAGCAGAATTTTGATATGGACAAAGATCACTTGTTAAGTTGTTGTTCATTGAATGAGAAAGACTTATACAGCGGACACTGGCGGGCCAGGGAGTTCATGCAGTTAACATCCAGCAACTAATTTTCTTATTTGTTATGTTTCCACCGCTTTTATGTATATTTTATTTTATGTTTTTGCTCCAATCTTATGCATCTTTGATGTATGGGAGCCAATGATGTAATGCCAAGTGCTTTTGCAATAAAACAAACAATACAGAAGACTTATTAATATTTTGTTGAGCCACCATTATTTCTAATAAGCAAGAATATTCTGTTTTTCATGGACAGACTAAGGATCTGGCACAATGATGGATCAGTTTTATGCCATTCATCTTCAATTGTATATCTTAATTCGATGGAGGAAGAAGACTGCTTTCTATGGCAATAAACAGGTCGAGAAAGATCACCCCAAAGATTCTCAATGGAGTTGAGGTCAAGAATTCTGTTATAATTACTTATATGAAATAATTTTTTTTTTAAATGAATTTAAGTAGTTCATAATTTTAAAGTAAAAGCATTTTTACTCAGAGTACACAGTGGAATATTTTTAGGTTTTGAATATGTAGCTTAAACTTGAGAAACAAGAATACTTGAAAAGTACCTTTTGATTGTTTATTTAATAAAGCACGATGATGGCAGGTAAAATAGGACATACAAATGTGTTACGATAACAAAAACTGCAGGGAACATCTTTCACGGGGAACAATCACACCACTAGCACTATTAGATTTCATAATCGGCATCTCGTTCCAGCCTGTCAGCGGCAACTTCACTCAGGAAAAAAAAAAAACACAGCATTGGATCATTCGTATGCATTGACTCGGATCCCCGATCCGGTTCTTACGATTCGAGACATCTTCTTACGACCGCTACACGCACTGCAAAATAGCAGTCGTAGGAGACTGGAAATCACTTATGATGCACTTTTATACTTGCCAGTTAGCGCGGGACTACGATATTTGCATAAGAAAAAAAAAGAGTTTTTATTTTATGCAAAACGAAGCAACGCTATCTATCGGCGAGAAAGTTAAACTTTTATTATGGCTGTAAGAAAATACTTCGTATGTTTACGCCGCCATTTCTAAACGTTAATGAGCTTACGTTTTAACTTGCAAGACTTTTTAAAGCAAAGTTTACAAAAAATTAGTTTCTTATAGTTTAGCAAATTTTAGGGGGGGGGGGGGAAGGGCATTGGAAACTAGCGTTTTTCCCTAATAACTTTAGATGGCCAATTTAATACTTGATTATTTTTGCATCTAATTCAGGTTTTCATTAGACAACTCTTGTGAGTCGGGGCATTATCTTGTCGAATAACCCAGTTTTCTCCGGCCAAATCAACTACGTGTGGCAACAGATGGTCTTCAAGAACTTTATATAACTGGAGTTCATTTTTGTTGAAATAAAAGTCAGAGATCCGACTCCATTAAAAGGAAAGGATCCCTTTGCCGCAATAGTTGCCCCGCAGAATCGAAGCTGGGAAAAACTTTCTTTTTCTTATTCCGAATAGTGCCAGTAAAGTCTCCAACGATCAAGAGCATCTAAGTTCCTTTTTTTTTCATCAGTAAAAACTACCTGGATCCATTGGTCATCCTAAATCATTGTTTTTCCAGTGAATGATAAACGTTGCATTTTACGTACTGCTAATAAAGGGGGTTTAACAAGTTTGCAGCATACTGCAAATTCCCAGCCCTTGTAACAGTATTGCAAATAGCTTTTCTACAAACAGTGAAACCTGTTTGCTTAATAACTTCAGTACTTGAAAATTTTCCTGTCAAGTCGCAAAACTGTTCTTTCACCCGTGAATGATAAAGCTTTAGGCCAACCTCCAGAATTTCATTTGCCATTATTATCATTCAAATTAAAGAAATTATGTACAACAGTTTTAGACCTTCCAATTTTTGCTATATCCCACTTACTCATTCCTGACGATGAAAAAATAACAATTTGTACTTTTTCATATTCTGTTAATCTTTTCTCTCTTTGCATTGTTATAATTTTTATAAACATAAAAAACAAGCAATAGTTAACCTTTCTCAAATATACTTACGGTTTTACTCACAGGCATGAAATTATTTCGGGAATCTATATATAATATTAAAATGCTAAGGCAGTTCGCGACAGATTCTTGAAGTCGTTTCTGATGCAGTTTGACCATGCGCTTTTACCAAAATACTCTCCTCGACCAATCAGCAACTAGAATAAAAGCCTGTCTCCACACATAAGTACGGCATTTCATAAGGTATTACGTCATTTTTACGTCATATTAAAAAGCATGAAAAAGAATTAAGTCGAAATGTATTTCTTAAAGTTCTTAAATTTTAAAATTGCTAATTTACAATCACGTGGATAACAGGAGTTTAAGATTTCAGGTGATGCGTTTTTCCGAAATGATATAAATAACTGTTGTTCTATCTACTCAATCAATTGGGAGAGCTTCTATTTATTTTATAGTTAGATTTAATTACACGATGAATACACTATTACAATCAATTCACAAGTTTCATTCTAAAGGTTGGGAGGAAATTTTATTCTAATCAAGAGAGCATTTCCGCTCCACACAACCGCACTGTTTACTTTTCGACTCGGAGAAAAAAAGTATTCTTTCCTGGCGTTGCCACTTGCCGTAAGTTAAACTTACGCAATAGAATCTCGCGCTCGCGACAGCTGTATTCATATGGCAGTTTTCTTCTGAAAGCATCAATTTGATGATGTCAGATTCTGAATCAATTGAGCACAATCACAAATCACTTTCGTCAACCTAACAAATCGCAGCACTTTGGCGAGTTTTACAGTCATGGGTTTGAGGAGTTATGCACAAGTTTCAACGTTCCCAAAAGAACTAGATGAAAACGAAAGGGAATAAATTAGCAATAAACGCACCAGTTAAAGAATTTGAAGACACTTAATTATCAAAACTACATTCATTGGCAACCCTCCCCCAACAAAAAAAAAAGAATAATCCTAACTAATATTATAAATGCGAAAGTGAGTTTGTTTGTTTGTTTATGACGCTTTCACGCCTAAACCGCTGGATCGATTAGGCTGAATTTCGGTTTAGATATAGATGGGACCCTGGAGAAGGTTATAGGCTACTTAGAATTTTAGATTTTTAATTACTTTTTTAATTATTAATTAAAAACCGTTTTTACGTTGCCATGCTTGGCGAGTTTCGCCCCTACCAAATGATTCATGTTTTGAGCTGACAAGAATGCTATTACTTCAATAAAGAAGCGCGTGCATCTAAAAAACATTAAATACCACGAAAATTATGCCAGTTTTATGCCAAATCTATCTATCTATAATAATAAAAATGAATGTTCTCCAGACAAATCTACAGAAAGTAGAGCTTTGAAAATTTGAGCATATAAGCCCATGACTTCGGTAAAGTGCAAATGAGGCTCAGAATTTTGAAATTTCAATTACTTTTCTAATTATTAATTAAAAACCGTTTTATCGCCCGCTAAAAGTGATTTATGCTTTTGAAATAAAGCAGAAATTCTATTTGCAGATTCACATGCATTTGAAAAACATGAAATGGTATGGAAATTATATTGATTTTACGCCAAATTAAAAAGCATTAGAAAGAAAAGTCCAATATAGTATAAATGTGTACGTTTCTGTGCTTAGATGTTTTTGACTGAATCACACACAAATGGTTGAACGGATTTGGAAAAATTTGTAATGAAGATAGCTTATGCCCTGGATTAACATACAGGCAACCTTTCAAGCTTATAGCATAAATAATTCTTTTACAAAAACACTCAAAATAATTCTAATGCATTGCGCTCTATGGAAATTTTATAGCTACTAAACCGATTCTAAAACGTTTTTCACTGATTGAAAGTTACACTATTCCTGAGTATTATTGTTTGTTGATTAAGACCGATTGACTACACTAGGGTCCTAAGCCTATATGGGGAATTCCTCTGTGGGGAACTTTCTGAGGAATCCTAGTCCGTATTTACGCGAGGTTTTGGAGAAAACCACGAAAAACTGAGAGCGCTAGGTCGACAGGCGCGACCGGGGTTTGAACCTGGCACCTCCAGCCTTCCAGTTTAGAGAGCAGAACTTCTTAGACACTGCTGGGACCCCGAGTTTTATAGGCTATCTTTTATGCATATATCACAAACAGTTCTTTTACAGGGATACTCATAAGAATTACATTACGCTCTATGTGTATCTCTGTAAGTACTGAACCGATTCCAAAACTTTTTTCACTGATAGTAAGCTACACTATTCTTGAGTATTATAGGCTAAAATTCATGCATGTAGCACAAATAGTTCCTTTACAGGAACATTCAAAATAATTCTAATACATTACGCTCTCTGGGTATCTCTGTAACTATAGAACCGATTCTAAAACTTTTTCGCTAATAGAAAGCTGCACTATTCCTGATTAACATAGGCTAAAATTCATGCATACAGCATAAATATTTCTTTTACAAGAACACCAAACACAGTTCGCAAATGCTGTCGTAATTGCCTCTATTCGCTAAATGCCTGAAAAAAATTCTAAATTTAGTAACTCCGCAAACTCTCTTATTTTAAATGAAGTATACTACCATGCATTATACTTCATTTAAAATAAGTAAAAAGCAAATAATATTTAAATGCAGTTTCTTTTGTCGCAAAAATATTTGTTATTCACACATGCTTCGTTTCTCTCGGGACCTATCTCTAAAGCCGACGCGGACGAAGTCGCGGGTAGCAGCTAGTATATTAATTCATACAAAAAAATATTGTAAAATTTTACTAGTGGTCTTAAAGTTTTACATGTTAAAATTAAGCCGGTTTTCATTTCCTCTTAATTTTAATTGTTTTAATCATTTATTAAAAATTTTGTCTATCGTATTAGTCTTCTAAAGTTAGCGATAAACATTCTAAGACTACTTTGAAGCAAATGTTTTCTTACACTTAAAAGCGCTGAGGAAACTTCGCCTGGCCTTAAAGTTTTTACACTCGCTGTATGTGTCAAAAAACTCTTTAGTTTAGCGTTTTAAATATATAGGATGATCTGTCAGTACTTTTGATTTCTTACATTTCCTTTTAAATTTATTTAATGCACATATCTGTATAATCTATCTATATATCTCTCTCTATTTATTAATTTTAATTTCAGGGGCTTTCTTGATTCCATATGCCATTATGTTGATTTTCGTGGGATTTCCATTATTCTTTTTAGAACTTGCTTTCGGGCAGTTTGCAAGCGAAGGCCCTATAACCATTTGGAAAATTTCGCCATTATTTCAAGGTATTTATTTCAAAACTGTTTAACTTTCTATATCACGATCTTTTATTAAATAGTCTTTTAAAATTTATAAGTTTAGAAATCATAAGAATGCTGTGTCGCAACAAAAAATTCCTTAAGGCCGTGGGATATGCAGGGTATCCATATACCCCTGCCTAAATTCAGATATGCTACATAGTAAAAATTTTTCTGAACATTAGAGGAGCTTCGCTTTTATTATACAGTGGAACCCCGATCTATTATTCCCGCATTTACTATTTTTCCTTATTAATCATTTTATTTCTAGACCCTGCACAAGCTGTATTCAAATAACTTAAACAAAGCCCGCATGTATCGTTCGTCAAAATATCCTTTTCCCGCGTTCATCGTTGTAAAATGTTTCTTCTGACTGAAATGAAATTGAAGGTCAAGTGGATCAATATGGCGTACAAATTTAATTACTTATTGGTGTGTTTTCTTGACTTGGTAGTGAGTTCTTACATCTAGCAGGGATGTGTATAGTGTGAAATTGAATATTTATGTTTCGATTGATATAGAAGTTGCAATGTGCAGTATTCTAAAGTCCTTATTACGCGGACGAAATTTAGAGCAATTTTGGTTGCAGAAATCAGTTGCTGCAATTCGTTCCCGCACAGATGAGCACACAGGGTTGCCATAGTAAACAAACCCTGCTGTGTTAACAAACGTCAGAGATTCGCCGAATTGGCGGTTGCTAGAGCATGTAATTATAAATAGCATATCGGTGGTTGCTTATACCTCGTGTATCTTCGGATCGGATTGATATTTATTTTTCTTTTCTTCAATCAAATGAATTTCCATGTCGATATTCCATTTCACGTACATTTTGTTTTCGCACACGCTCATCCCTTTCACTACGAACGGTATGGCTGACGCTGACTCTTCCGCCATCTTATGTTGTGACGTAGAAATAGGAAGCACTACGATTGGCTGGATTTCCAGCAACCTGCAATTTTTTCGCCTCTGAACGAAAAAGCTGGAGTTGACTGTTCCCTAGGTAACCGAGGGAAATTTCCAGGAAAGAGGTTTCTGCAACTGGTTGCAGCAATCAAATCGCACGAAAATTCTTTCGTGTAATGAGGCCTTAAGAATGGAAGAAATATGCGGTAATGAAAAAAAAATGAAAATAAAGACGAAAATGCTGAAAATAATATTCACACCGATGAGCCTGAGCCAACACTAGTGGCAAGTTTATCCAACGCATAATAGTATTTGAAAAAATATGAACTTTTATATACAAACATGAAAACACTTAAAAAGACAAGAAAAATACTGTAAATCTTGGAAATTTTTCTTTTAATTAAAAAATGAACAATCTCGTTGAATTTTTAAAATTAAGTATCACTTAATTAAGGAATTTTTAAAAATAAGTATCAATTTTCTACACACAATTTCCATTTGTTTCTTTTGCAGTTTGGTAACAGGTTTAGTATTTTTGGTGTACTGTATACATTGTGTGCATTCATAAACATTTTTTTTATCTTCGTACTTTGACTTTAACCCTAATTCGTCGTTTTCCCGCATGCATCGTTTTTTACTACGTACCCCTTGAAAAACGATAGATCGAGGTTCTATTGTATTAGAAATTGCATATAGAAGTTTCGTCTACTGACTTCAAACTCTAAGCTTTGAGAGACTAAACTTTTTTCATTCAGTCTCTAGAACGAGTACAATTTGTAGCGTATAAGAGGGGTGGAATGGTGTCGAAGTTTATAACACCCTACCCGTCTCAAGATGAAGCTGTACCCTTCTACCGTTGCAAAGACACAACCGTGAAAATTTTCTTCAGCGATTAGTATTATTTTCCTCCCAGCAAGTAAATGGCCGTTGGAGTTCAGCCTTTTGTTGAATAGACAAAGATCCAATAAGAGAAACAAAGATGGACACAGAAGGAAAACTTTACCGTTGTGACTTTGCAACAATGGAGGTGAACAGGAAAGAATGGGTTTCAAAACTTTAAATTAAAAAGGATGACTTACCTTTTTGAAAATTCTGGTCACATTACTATGTTTAGGGGATTTAATAATTTGAAAAATAAATTTGTATAAGATCGGCTGTATTTAAGCGAAAATTAATTTTAAACGTCCATTTTCAAAATTTTAAAGTTGAGAAATAATTTATGAGTCTCGAAATTTAGTTACCAAAATTCATAGGTATATTTCAGTGAAAACTGGATGTCAGTGAAAGCAATTCTATGTTCAGCTGTTCAGAGTCGACCCCTAACTCATCTATCTATAAATAAATACAGTGGTAGATCTAACGCCTGGTGGACCTGGCGGGCGCCCCGACCACCTCCAGAGGCCCCGACCTTGCACCTATTTTTTCATGTTTTTGTACCTATTTATTATTTAAAAAAACATTTTTGTTATGAAAAGTAGAGATTTTTTCATTTTCTTTTTTTATTGAACCCTAAGTGGAAAAAATTGAAAATTAAAAATATTATTTAGATGTAGGTTATAGACATTAAAAACACGTACTTACCCAACAAGTTTCAAGATAATACCTGCATAAGTTTTTTTACAATCATGCGCGCGAGTCGCAAAAATGCAGTTTTGAGGAAAACGCGTTCAAATTTTTAAATCCCCTCTTTAAACTCCATTGCATCCACATTTTCTTTTGCAATTACTCGCGTTCTAATAGGAATATTTTCATGTAGTTTGAAGCATACGATTCAGAAAGATTCAAATTTTTGAATCGGCTCATGCGGCTGATGCGGTCAAAGACGATCAAATGATGCGTCAGCGGCTCATGCGGCTGAATGCGAACCCCGGCCGCAATAACAGTTTTTTCGATATTTTGAAGGTTTTAAGGTTGCAACTCTCCTTAAATTCGTACCTTTAAAAAAAGGTGGTTTCATTGAAATTGCTGAATATGTTACAGGACGAGATCAGAGAAAGGACTTAAATTTTAAATTTCAGGACTTAAATTTTAGTCGTAATAATCAAGCTTCAACTCAGTTTGTCGTCTCATGATATGACTGCTGATATTGAAACAGCACTTGAGGATCTGCAGCTTGAACTCATTGACATGCAATCAAATCATACTATGAAAGAAACGTTTAAAATGCTGTACCATTAGTTGAATTTTACAAATCACTGTCGGCTGAAAATTTTTCATGCATGAAGAAATTTAGAGGGAAAATATTTTCTATAATTGGGTCTACATATATTTGTGAGCAAAGTTTTTCTTGCTTGAAGATCTATAAGAGTATACATAGATGCCCTTTGGCAGGCGTTAACTTGCAAGCTGCAATAAGAATCTCAACAAGCAATATCATTCCTCTTTTTAAAAAAATTTAGAAACGTGTGATAGGATGCATTTGTCTCATTAATGTGAATTTAAAATTAAATTTGCGTGGATTATATTTATTGATTTTTAACATATAAATTATACCGCTTCTAAAATGCGAAACTTTCTAATGAATGCAATAATTTTTAAAAGTTTGGAATTCCGTTAAGTTCCGCATCTACTAAGTAGCCCCCAAGATAAAACAATTGCCCACTCCTTCTGTAGGCCATAGAACTGTTCAGTCCAGCCAAAAATAGGGGCTTTTGATTAGTCTAAAACCCGGTTCTCTCTTCCACGTTTCTTGTCGCAAAACAAAGTAATTAGTGTATTGGATACTGGCAGGAAAAAATCTGCCGTTGCTCTCTCCATTTTGTGTGATTGTGGGGGGGGGGGCTGGGTTTTTGATTTTCATGCATTAGATTTTGTAGATGGATCCCAACTGGTCATTAAAAGTTCGAAAATTCGTGATAAGCTTCTAGCTTTATAATTAGAACAACTTAATGCAAACGTCCATTAATTTTCTCCTGATCCTTATATAGAATATTATCTATAAAATCCTCAAAATCATTCAATAAATCAAGGTAAATAAGCATAAGCTCTTACCTGATTCATGCAAAGGTGGGGGGTTCTTCACAGGCCTTGAAGTGGAAAAAAATCGACATCGAAAATGTATACCACTTTCAATTTTAAAATACCGATCTTTTATTAACATAATTCTTTCTGCATTATCTACAAAAACGAACACCATTAATATATACATAAGAAAATATGGTTCCATTTACACTGCACATCCATATCTAACTTCGTGTTTACATTCAAACGAAACCTTTCTAACTACTGAGGCAGGCAAAGCGCCTAAAAGGCCTCATCTAGCAGGCGCCGACATATACGTCAATGCGCTGCCGGAGTGTCTGTTTCATCGAGGGATTCTTCCACATCCTCCGGCCCTGAAAGACAAGATCGTCTTTCAGCTTCTGAGTTGAGTTCCAGAGGGTACAGATGTTGTACCGCTCTCTTCAGCAATACTCCAGTGGACAGTCTCACAGTGCAATTCGGATGTTGCCATCCCGTCCTGCATGAGTTTCTACCACCAGGCCACACTCTCACATCATTCTTGGTAAATCATTCTTTTTTGTCGTCATAGATCATAACAAAAGTGTCTTTAGTGATCTGTGAAGACGATTTATTTCTAGTACATCGATGAACAGATCTCAAGTCCATTCCATATTGTAGTCTCCGTTTCTGCCAAAATTTATCTAACAAGTTTGATGTGTATTAGTATCTTTTTTCCAGGTATGACTTGGCAGAAGAAACGTCAAATATCTTTTCGGGTAGCAGTTATTCTTTTTCCAATTAGAAAATATCCTGGACACAGTGGACTAGGTTCATTTCTTTCATTATAAACAAATGTCAAGGGTCGAGAGTTGATGATAGCCTCTACTTCAGTTAGATTCGTTTCGAGTTCTTGATATCGTAAGCAAGCTCTCCAGAGGATCCTTTTGAGGCAAGTCTTTGTGGATCAGACTAGCCTCTCCCAGAAACCACCCCACCATGCTGCTCTCTCAGCTATGTATTTCCGCAGGATTCTATTTTCACTGAAGAAGTACTGCACTTCTTGGTTCTTTATTAAGCGAAACATTTTTTGAATGTCTTTATCAGTCCTTTTGAAAGTTCTTGGACTATCTGAATACACTACTAAGGCAAAATTCACGCCTTGAAATGAATCTTCTAAATGCTAATAGAAATTCTGCAGCAGATAAGATAAGTCATTAACTACACTCATGTCCATAAATTAAGGATAATTCAGAATCACACAGAAATTGATCTCTAAAATAAAAATTTCACCTGTGGAATGATCACACACATCTTGAAGAAGAATATGCAAATTACAGGAAACCACCAGATGGCGTGGATGGTACGTCACAATGACGAGAGTGTAAGAGAGGGGTATATAAGGAATGGTGGCAAAGAAGTAAAATTGTTCACAAGCGCTGTGAAAGCCTTTCAGTGCAAAAACCGCATAGTTATGGCACAAAGGAGGTATTTGGATGATGTTTTACGTGGCAGAATTATCGGACTACTGGAATGTGGACGTACCCAGCTGGAAGTATCCGAGGAACTTGGAATCGCCCAGAATGTCATCTCCAGGCTTTGGCAACGATTCCAAGATGATGGTAATGTGAGTAGACGTTACAGCACAGGTAGCCGCCGAGTTACAACGCCGAATGAGGACCGCTATTTGGCAGTTACTGCCAAAAGAAACAGACGGAGTACAGCATCAGACCTGTCTCGTCAGCTCTCTTCAGCTACCGGTACGACTGTTTCAAGGCAGACCGTGTACAGACGCTTAGGGCACATTGGTCTATATGCTCGTAGGCCTGTCAGATGTGTTCCACTTACCGCAACTCACTGTCGCCTGCGATTAACCTGGAGTAGAGAGCATGCATTGTGGACACCGCAACAGTGGTCTTGTGTGATGTTTTCCGACGAGTCCAGGTTTAGTTTGGAGTCTGATTCTCGCCGGACATTCATCTGGAGAGTGCCAGGTACCCGTTACCACCAAGAGAACACCATTGAAAGACACCGTTACGGTGGTGCAGGATGGCTCGTTTGGGGAGGAATTATTCTTGGTTCCAGAACTGACCTGCATGTTCAGAGTGTAACGATGACAGGCCACATCTATCGGGATGTCATTCTGGAACAACATGTACGTTTGTTTCGGGGCGCCATGGGTGCTGAATTTGTGTTTATGGATGACAACACCCGTCCGCACCGTGCAAACATTGTAGACGAATGCCTTCAATCGGAGGATATCACCCGTATGCATTGGCCAGCATACTCACCGGACTTGAATCCAATAGAGCATGTGTGGGATATGCTTGGCCGACGAATTGCAGCCCGTCAACCCCCTCCCACCTGTCTACCGGAACTTCAGAGTGCATTGCTTGATGAGTGGTGTAATATTCCCCAAGATCAGATTGATCATTTGATACTCAGCATGCCTAGGCATTGTCAGGCCTGTATTGCATAGTCCGGGAGACATACTCCGTATTAACCATCCTACTAACCATGTTATACTGTTTTTTGTAAATAGGTTCTTTTTTGAAATTTGGTCAAGGGAGTAAAACTTGCAATTTTTATTAATTATGTCAAACATATAGCATCTTTTTTGCTCTTTACTTTTTGTTTAATAAATAGACTTTACAAATAAGTCAAATTTGTTTTGCTTCTTTCTCTTTCTTTGCCTGAACTTCATTATCCTTAATTTATGGACATGAGTGTAGTTCAAGGTGCACTGCTCTTACAACGGCACGAGTGAATAATGCAACATACACCTTTTTCTCATCTCTGGTATAAAGTGGTCCTGAAAATCAACTCCACACACTTCAAATGGCAAAGTTTCTCTGACTCTATCTGGAGGTAAAGGAGAGACCTTCTGTGAGTAAGGCTTTACTCTCAGATGCTGGCAGATGGAACAATTTTGCAAAATTCTTTTCACTCTTTATCTTCCTCTCAGAATCCCCATTTTTTCCTCTAATCTGACTGAGAGTTTCAGCATTCCACCATGACCTAGATTTTCGTGAGCATGTTTGATCTGCAGGTCTGAAAAATGATTCAAATCAGGGAAGATTATTGGATGAACTTCTGCAAAGGTCAAATTAGCGTTCTGAAGATTTCCACTTATTCTAATTATCTTATATTCATCAAAGAATGGATTAAAACTCGAAATTCGAGAGTTGCTAGGTATTGGTTTCTTCTGACTTAAAGTCTGTAACTCTTCGAAAAACGCTTCTCCTAGGGCAAAAGCGGGATTGCATTCCCTAGCTTCTCCTTGAACCCGCTTAATCCAGTAAATTTCTGCTATTGTTATCTCATCAGCACTTAATGCTTATTGGAATTTTTCTTTGCGTTGTTAATGAAATCGATGCAAACTGGATAGTTCGCTAAACCGTGTTAAGTCAATAAGGTTAGTCTTCGGATCAGTCATACAAGTGACTTGAAGGATGTTTATTTTCTTTGATTTCCGTTTCCCCGATTCGGCTTCTTCAGACCAATTCGATGAATCTATTTTCGGCCAAAAACTACTTTCTATTTTCAACCACTTTGGCCCTTGAAACCATTTTTCGTTCAAAACAGATTTTGGTTTATAATCACTTGTTTAAAAGAACGCCGGATTTTCGTATCCTCGACAGTATGACCAGAGTTTTGTCAGAATTCTTTTGAATTTCTCTGACTCTATTCTGCACAAACGGCTTCATGTCATCGGCATCACCGTGAATCCAATGAAGAACCACTTTAGAATCCGTCCAAGAATAAAAGGTTGAAGTCTTATACTTGGTCAAATGCTTCGCTAGATATACCGCAACGACAGCACCCATAAGTTCCAATCTTGGAGAGGATAGTTTTTTTCAGGAGCGCATCGGGTATCTTAGCAATAACAAGTCTCGTTAGCATTTCTTGCTTCTGTGTCTGATATCTTGCATAAATTACTGCAAGGAAAGAGTTTCCACTTGCATCAACAAAGTAATGAAATCGAACGTCATTTATTTCGACTTCACTGTTTTAACCGAAATAATATCAAGGCATTTTCAAATCTTGAATTTCCTCAAGTTGTGAACACCAATTTTCCCATCTAATTCTCAGTTCTTCCGGAAGTTTATCATATCATCCTAACCCACTTTTCCACATTTCTTGCATAATTAATCTGGTATTAATTGTAAATGTATTGAGAAATAATGGGATCAAAAAATCTTCCTATAATTTGCAGAGCCTCTCTTAGTTGCAGATTATTTCTTCGGTTCAATTTGCTTCAATAACTCCTTCATTTCGATACTGATTGTATCTTTTTGCACATTCCCCTTATAGCCCCAAACTTTACAATTTTCAGTGCTCAAATCCTCAGAATTTTCTTCGTCATCGAAATGTTCTTGCAGTGCACGAGAATTCGACTTCCATTGACGCATACTGAATGTCTTGTGTTGTAGGACTAAGCCCAATTATCTGCACGCGGGATCTAGGCCTATAGGTGGGGTGCCCTCCGTGGGGGTCTTTTTAAGGGGTCCTAACCCATATTCACTCTAAGTTTCAGAGAAAACCACGGAAAACTCCAAACGGTTAGGTCGACGGAGGCGCGATAGGACCCGAACCGGGGACCCTCTCACTTCGCCCGTCTACCATTTCCAGTGACATAACCACTGTGCCATGTGAGGCTACGCATACTGAAACTTGCTTCTTTTAAAATATGCTTTACTCCCTTATAGATTTCTAAGCCTTTTTCCACTTTATCAACTCCACTGATGAGGACATCCACGTACAGACAGTTATTTAATATTTCAAATAATTTAGGATATTTCTCTTTAATTTATTTATATGATATTTGATGGTAGCCGATAGCAAAATCGAACTTCATTTTGTGCCGAACGCATAACTCTGGGATATACTTTATCTGATTCATGAGAGTCATCCATGCCTAAAAATCTTACGGCGTCTCTGCCAGACGGAGCAATACCAATTTGCAGAAATCCGCTACAAATGCTATTTTATGCAATCTAAAGTTTAGTTAAACGCTGAGCAAATCTGGATTCAATTGAGGACCTTGATGTAAATAATCATTCAATGACAATTAACGATTAGAATGAGACGATGCGTCAAATACCACAAGCAATTTAGTGGTAAGTTTTATCTTCTCGAATAACCGCTTGGTGTGGCATATAATACGATATAGATTTAGGTTCATCGTTTATAGTCTCTGCTATTCCCTTGTCTAGCTAATCTTCAATTACGGCCTTATATTTTTCATAAGGTTCAGGAAACCTGTCAAATTTTCGGGCTAACCCTTTTAGCATAGCTACTTCACAGTTATCTTTTAAGTCATTGAACTTATTATTCCATGGTAAGCGACCCTCGTACCGACTATCATAAAATTTAACAGAATTCTTGAAATTCTCAAACACTTCACTTTCTAGGTCGCTTTGGTCCTTTTCTTATTTAGTACCTAATGAGTCTAATTCCCAGAAATTTTTCAATAAATCATTTAGTTCCTGGTCAGCTTCTGAAAGATTTTGCCCTACTGCTGCTTTCATAATATTAATAGAATTTAATTGCACACTAACGTCTGTTGATACACTCGTGCCATTAATAGTCCACCCTAACATTGTTTCTGGCGCTTACAGTCTACATATTTTCCCACATACCATTTTCCAATAAACAGACTTCCAATTAAAAAAGACAACTGATAATAATATGGATCGTTATCATATGTTCTATCCGCGAGCTGCAATTTATTTTCATGAAAATAACGTCTTATTCCGTGGGCGGTCACCCCAATTAGAGCCTCACTTATTTTCGGCGTCTCCAGTACTTCGATAGAAATGCTTTGGCTGCTCATCAGTGAATTTCTTAAAACAACGTTGTATCGTTTACGTTTCAACGTTTTACGTTACGTTTCTACGTTTCTCACTCACAACTTCTGTGGATCCACAGGAGTGAATTGTGATGCTTTCATCCCCCACGGTTTCCAGTTTTAATTTCTCCGCAATGCTACCGAGTATCAATGAGCGTTGTGACATAAGGTCAAATAGCACTCAAATCCGTAATCTATTGCCCTTTCCAAGTGCTAATGCAGTTGCGGTTTGCAAATAAATTTCCCTTCCCTCATTTTTGTTTTGAATAGATGATACTACAGTTTCTGAGTTAGAATTATCCTCTTTTTTCTCACTGGTCTCACAGATCGCTGTATTATGCTTTCGCATACATATTTTACACCTACCTTTAAATTTACAATCCCTCACCAAGTGGAATTATCTCAAAATATTCCAACATTTGCCTTCTTTCTTTAAAATATCCTTCCTTTCATTAACAGGTTTCGGACATTTTTCTATTTCATGATATCCTTTACAAAATACGCAACAATTTTGACTATTGATACTAGCATTCAATAAAGCAGCAGTAGGAACGTCTTGTTCTTTTCCCTTAACAAATGCTTTGCTGCTATAACCTACGCTTTCTTCTAATTCCTTTCTTAGAAATGACAGAGTTCTTTCTCTCGTCACCACTTCCATTTTTAAATACTCTAACAATTTACTAACATTCCATGATTCAGTTTCATCCTTATAATCCCTTTTGTAATTTAACATATTATCAGGAATCAATTTAGTTAATATTGGAAACAATAAGTTGCCATACATATTCAATTCAATAACCTAAGATTTTAAACTGCGTATTTGTATTTCGCAAGTGTCATACAACTGACGGAGATCCTTAAGATTCGAAGAATTGCGAACTGGTGATAAATTTAAGAGCTTGTTTATGTGCGCTGGAATCAAAAGCTCTATTCTTCCAAACCTGTCTTCTAAAATTTTAAAGAGCAGTATCATAATTGTCTTCAGAAATCGAAAGTATTTGTATTGCGATCTGAGCCGAATCTTTAAGAAAACCCTTTACATAGATGAATTTATCGACTTTGTTCAAGCTTTCGTTTACGTGAATAGTGGACTTAAACTGACACCAAAATTCTTGCCAGTTATCAAATTTTTCAATGTTTATTTACGATACGATTCATAAGAAAGCTTACAAATAACATTTGAATTCTAGAAGAAGCTGGAAGAAAATTATTTGCAAGTAACTAAAAGTAATATATCTGACTTCGCAAATCGGTTAATGTAACACACATAAAAAAAAGTAATCTTACAAGGCAGGGCTTTTGTACCCCAACTAACTATAAATCGTGTTTAGATTATTAAAACGAAAATAAACTCAAAATGAAAGCAGATTTTTAAAAATTTCGATTTTAGTTAGCATAATAATTAAAATACAATGATAAGAATTGTGTTTACTTTTTTAGGACTAGGCTACGCCATGTTTTTAATGAGTACTCTTGTTGGAGTATACTACAATATGATTTTAGCATGGGCTCTTTTCTACTTGATCTCATCGTTACGCAGTATTTTGCCCTGGAGCTCTTGCGATAATTGGTGGAATACCGTCGGTAAGTTTAATGCTCTCTTTAGCGTCTATTTCTTATGTAGTTACCAATAGTTTTTTCTGTAACTTTTTAATTCAATCAAAAATTATTGCGAAATACCTATTGACAGCCTGCCAGAAATTTGATGTGAAAAACTGCACTGCCGTAAACGGAATAATCGTTGAAAATGGAACATGTTTCCTCAAATATCAAGTATCAAACGAAACTTGGACAAGTTTACAAGCCTCTGTACCCAAGTCGAAAATGGCCAGTGATGAATATTTTCAGTAAGTTTTTTTTTTGCATGAAATAATATTCTAGAACTCTTAGTTAAAAAAAAGACTTTTTTATGGATAAAAATTAAAAAACACTGATTTGTATACTATTAAAAAAATCTGAAATTTCTTAAACAAGCTGCTCATTGTTTTTTAGAAATTTAAATTTTCTTTAAATAACTACAAGAGATAGACTTGCAATTTAATTTCAATCTTTAAGAAAGGACGCTAAAATGAAGAATACTACAAGCATAACCTGATAGAATTTATAATTCTTCATTTTTGTATTTTGTATTTTTGCACTCAAGATGTAGCATACGAGTAAAAAAGTATAGAATAAAAAATATTTATTTAAAAAATATTAATTCTTTATCCACCAGCTGTATTCATGAGTAATATAATCACTTGAAACTTTCGTCTCATAAGAGTATTTGTTATATTCTGACAGTACTTTGCGAAACCACGCGTTTAACTGTACTTTGTTAGGCTGTATTATGATAAGTGTCTATAGACTGATCATTTTAAGCGAGTAAGAACGGTATATTTGAAAAAAAAAAATGGTTTTGTTTTGCTATTTTATACAGTTTGATACCCTTGTCTGTTTTATGCTGCAAACATAGTGAAAGACAGAACACTCTCAGAAAAATTCGTCTTTATACACTAGTTTATCCCTCATTTTTCAACGAATAATTTCCGTACACTTTGGAAACGTAATATTTCCGTGAATTCTTCTTCCCACTATCTGAAGAAGCGGAGAAAAATTCGTGAATTTGGAGAAGTTACTTCAAATGACAGGAGAAAAAAAGAAACGGATATTCGTCAATTAACGAAAATATTCCGGCAGCACTGCTTCCAGAAAAATTTCCGTGAATTGAAGAAATAATTTTTGAGAGTGCGTCTTTATACACTAATTTATCCTCATTTTTCAACGAATAATTTCCGTACTCCTTGGAAACGTAATACTTCCGTGAATTCTTCCTGAAAGTCTCAAGAAGAGGAAAAAATTTCGATAATTCTAAAGAAGTTTCTTCAATTCAGAGGAGATAAAAGAAACTGATAATCGTCAATCAACGGAAATATTCTGGCAGCACTCACTGCGGCAAAATTTCCGTGAATTGAAGAAATAACTCTTCAGAGTGAAGGTTAAGTGTTGAGTATATTTTATGTGTTTGTGATGAGCTTAGAAATATTAAACGACTCTATTTTGAGTGAATCGTGTTAAGTAACTGGTTTAACAGATGAACTGCTTTGGTACTTCAAAATGTCACCAGTAGGTTTGAAGTTGGAGAAAAACTTCTTGTTTAGCTTTCTTCTGTGCAGTTAACGTTGTGTGAAAAGCTGTCGTAATGTCTTATTAAGAAGGAGAAATGCTTGTCTAACTTTGATAGAGGTCAAACGAATCGCAGAATTGTTGCTCGCGTCGGTCGAGATACCATGGCTCTCAGCAGAATATGAAATCGATGAGTTCAGGACGGTTATACGGAATGCCAGGCTGGATCTCAACAGTTCACTATCACTAACAGCCGAGAAAACTGACATGTTACTCGCATGTTCTGCGCAGTTTTAAATAAAAACTGTTGAAAATTGCTAACTTTAGTTGGTAAAAATTAATTAACATTCCAAACTATTATGAGACAAGCAATTTTTTTTTTTTTTTTTTGTTTGTTTAAAACCAAATCTAATGTCCATATTTTTGTGTCAAAAGAAGGAAGATTATTTTTATCAACTTGAAACTTTAATGTATAATTAAGTATAATAAACTATTGATGTTTCAAATGCCCTTGAGCAATCGCGGAGCGGTGCGAGATCTCCCAATAGGACTGCGATGAGCGAAAGGCAGTAGCTTCCATTTGAATGAGCCTTAGTGGGTGGACAGGTCCGACCCAGGAAAAAAATTCGGGGGGGAGGGGGGGAGAAAACGGTGAAAAAGGCTTCATCATTATTGTTTTGTTAACAAAATTTTAAATTTCGGTGGGGGGGGGCGAACCCCCTGGTCCCCCCCCTGGGTACGGCCTTGTGGGAAGAAGACCGATCTTAACTCGGAATCTCCTAATTTTGAGCCAATTCCAGTAGAGAGACCTAGCACCTGAAATCGGCACCCTCGCAGGTATCATTTGACCATGGAGGACTTTAGACTTACGAACAGATTTTACGCGCACCAGCTTCCATGGTCCCACACGTGGTCCAGCCGAGAGAGTTCATCCCTTACCTCCACTCAAAGCACTGGTGAAGGCGGTGCTGCTTCACTTTCCGTGTTCTTAACGGAACGGAGTTTAGTGACTCGGTCCACTGCACCGGCCTGTAGCCAGATGATTCAGCAGGGGCTATGCCCCCAGCATGACTATGCATTTTCAATTTTTTTCTTATCCCCTCACCTAAGAAGTCTTTTAAGTGTTATGAAAGCATGTTTTTGACTACTTGTCCTGAACACGCTCAATTTTTTGAGTAATTTTTTGTGATTGACTTAATTTTTCGTTATGAAATTATCGTGATATCTTAATTATTGTTAGTGATTCTGATGTGTTTTAACACTTTCAAAAAAAGCTGAAAAGTGTTTGATTTTGGTTTATCTGCCCATGTACGCGCTAACTGCCATAAATATGCATTTTTTACTACAAAATTTATATGTTATATAATGTATGGTGTATATATTATTGATAGATTTTTACAGGAGCACTCAAAAGAATTCAGTACCTTATATTCTACGGGCAGTCGCACTCTTCAAATCGTACTTCAGAGATATTCGGCTGTTTCAAATGAAACAAAATTGGTTTATGTTATTAAAGATTGCAGAACAAACCTCTCCATTGAAAATAATGTCTCCATCATTTATAGTTCTTTTACTGGAGTGACCAAATGTACAGTTGTTCTGCAAATTTGTGAAAGGTAAACAGAAATCAATGCCCGCTGGAATTTCTGAGAAAAGCCCTTGCCCTTTTTATAATGTAAATTGCTATGTAGATTTATTATCCAGAAAAATTGTAATCAGATTGATCATTTAAAATAATCGTCTTTACAGGGTTAATGAAGACGAAATTTGGGTCTGTTTTACGGTCCCTTCACAAAATTACCATCGAATGCCCTCTTTGCAAAAATACAATATTTAAAACACCTTTTTCTTGGCATTTTATCTTTTAATTTATTTTGTAAATTATTTTAAGAAACAAGACACTTAAAAATCGGTACAAAAATTGTGAAAATTCACAAAAATAGACGTTGAAATTGACAAAAATTGATATTGAAATTCACAAAAATACAGTTTTCACAGAAATGGGATTCTGGAAAAAAATTCCCGAATCAACTTCTGCTTTTATGGGGTTATTATTTTAAACATTATTATTATTTTAAACATCATTATTGTCACGTTCTTGGCCACACGTGTGATCACGAGGGAGGGTCAATGCTGAGCCTTGACCCTACAAAAAAGTCACCCCCGATCTCGGCGAAGAATGGCGAAGAGTTCGGGAGGGGGTGTGAAAAAAGTACAGACAGATTCCGTGAAGGAGAGATTGGAACGGACGCAGAGAAAGAGTGGTGTGAAATGAAAGCTTCTGCTCTCGATGGATAAAAATATGTTTACTTTTGGATTCTCTACTATGGAAGAGAGAATGTCTTTGTTTGTAAATATTTATCCTGCAAATATTCTTTCGTGTAATAAATCAAGGAATCAAATCATAAATCAAGGAATTCGACTGCATCATTCGCACGATGTTTTCTTTTATTATAAGTGGATCGAATACATGGATTCTTTGGAAGTAGATGCCTTAAAAATACTCTCGGTTGTCGGTAATGACGTCACAGTCGCGAGGGCTGCGACATTATCCATCACATTCGCGAGGACTGCGACATTATCCATCACATTTGCGAGGGCTGCGACATTATCCATCACAGTCGCGAGGGCCGCGACATAACTGGTGGCAGCGGTGGGATAAAAGAAAATGTTAGTGTAAAATCATTTACGAAACTGGTCAGGGCCGTAGCTAGAGCAAAAGTACAAAGGGCGCTCAAACTTCTGCTGAGGGTGCCCATACATGCACACGCATAAACACGTACCACCCCCCCCTACCCCTCCCCCCACACCACCCCCACAAACACACATATATTTAGTTTACAAAACAAATAGCAGGAATAAGAACTGGACAGACTTCCTCCATTTAAATCATAGGTTCCCAACGTGGGCGATCACGCCCCCTTGTGGGCGTTTGAGGCTTTCAGGGGGGCAGTGGTTGGGCAAAAAAGCTTATTTTGCCCAAACAAAATATATAATAAAGCAAAATTTTAGTCTAAACCAATGTAAAAACTTTTGGGAGGGGCTAAGTGATTAAAAAAGATCACTTTACATATACAAAGTGCATAATGAAGCAGAATGTTACCCTTTAGTAAACTCTTTTGTGGGGGGCTGAAGCCCCTTTGCCCCTACACTGAATCCGCTACTGCAGGGGGCGGTAAAAGACCCAGAGAAAATTAGGGGACGTTGATATGGCGCGGAGGGGCGTGGGAAGATTAACCAAATATAGTCTAAAAAAGACTTAAAAATTACGCTGATAATATTTTAATAAAAATACTTTTTAATATAATTAAGTATGCGTTTTGATTGTTCTCTGAAACTGTCAATTTATTTATTTAGAAAGCAATATTTTATTATCTATTACTTCGTATCATCTAAATCCCTGCCTGTCCTTATAACAGTTAAGCTAAAACTTTTATTCCTCTTTTTTAAATGAAGAAGAAATTCAGTAGCGTTTCAATTACAACAATATTCTATCTATTAATATTTTTTTTTTTAAATTTAATTCTTGTTTTCACTAGGCAGTGTGTACGCTCTTGTTTCTCGGGAGTGTGAGGGGGGCGGTATTGAAATATTCACTAGAAAAGTGGGCACCAGTTCAAAAAAGGTTGGGAACCTGTGATTTAAATGAACATGCAAAATTAATGAATAATGCCTTTTTCATTGCAACATCCCTTTTCTATTATATATATGGCTTGTTAATATATTGCTGTTTTAATCGTGTGTGTGTGTGTGTGTGTAATAGGTGTGTGCATATAGTTGAAATAATAATAAAAAAACAGAATACAATCTGTATATAATGCTATGAATAATCAAGGTACACTGGCGAATCAAGTTACCCTCTAAACAAGTTAATTGTCTTTGGTCAAACTTTTTTTACAATCCCTGTTAATCAGAAATCGAAGTTAGAAAGTGCGCTTGTAACATTTGAAAAAGAGAAATATTTACAAATTGAACACTTTTTGATCTTTTTTCTTAAAAACGGAATGTACACATATTTTTCCCTCCTAGTTTATAAACCTAATCTATGCATATTTTTTACAGTAATGCAATAAATAATACCCATCAAATTAAACTGCTGTATAAAAATCGCTGGTCATTGTCACTGCAAAATTTATCACATAGCAGCAGAAAAAATTACAGATCCGAAAACAAATTCCAACTGAAAACATAACATCCTTAATATTTAAATCTACTTATAATTTTAGTAAAAACGAAATGTACACATATTTTTCCCTCTTAGTTTATAAACCTAATCTATGCATATTTTAGTCTATGCATATAATCAACAAAATATAATATTGTTGATTTGCTATGAATAACAGATCGAAATATCTCGATTAATTTTAAAAATTCTATATTACTTTTGATCAAATTAACTCTTAGAGAAAATTTGAAAAAAAAGATCAAATAACGAAAAATATACAAAAGAGTCCAAGATTTAAAATTTATGACATAGCTATAATTATTGCAAATGTAAATTATTATCAGAAGTTAAAAACTTAGTACAGTTGCAGCCGCCTGTGCTTCTTTTCGGTGAAATGTTTCAAAAATGTATTCAAATCTATATTTTTTGTGCGCTGCTTTTCAAATGCTAAAAGTATTAAATTTGAAAGCCTGTTGTGACACATAGATTGTCTTTGCGGTCTATTCTGTCTTGTAAGTACAGAAAATGTTGACTCACACAATGCTGTACTTCTGCCAAAAGTTCTCACTGCGGTAAGTAATTTTGAGTCCGAAAATGTAACTTTTGCATATTTCAGCAGACTTATACGTAGTCAGCATTTCGTTGTTTTTAAAGAAGTTTTGATCATTTCTTTGGATGAGGGGTCGTCTCGATGAAAATCAAATTCTTCCACCTCTGAAATTTCGCTTAAAAGTAAACTGTATCTAAATTAACTGTATCTAATTTAAAAGTAAAAAGTATCAGAAAATCTTCGAAGCTCTGCTAATAAAAGATCAATTACAGGAGATCATAACATTTTCATTTTACATGTTTCATCTTCATCAAAATGTGATTTTTCTCCAATGTAGTCTGTAATAAGGTAATCTCTCATTTTCGAATTTAGGTATAGCCTTCATTTGGGAGAGAATTGTAGAGAATTCTTCTTCATCATTCCTACATAATTTTGACTCTTTCAAAAGCATTTCAATGGAATTCGTTTCCCTGAATTTTTCCAAACTTGAAATGACCGCATGAATTATTTTTAACGAATCATTTATCGTTTCACGAGCTTGCTATATTTTTCGGCTGGGTGTAAAATTTCTAGTACTTTCGAATTAAAACTAAGCCAAACCTAAATTCGATAGATTTTAAGGCATGCAGCCATCCAAATTCCTCTACTTTGTAATCTCCACTTATTTCTTTGTTTACTTTTACTTTTTCTAATGCTTGAATAATTTGTTCATAATTTTTAAGAATAATTTTAGTAGTTTCCTAATGACCACTCCATCTTTGTTCTAATAAGCGTGCTAGTGGTTGACCATCATATAGTTCCGATAGCGGAACACTGCTAAAAAAAATTCTTGATTTCAGTGACTTCACTAATACATTTTCTTACAACTAAATGTAATCTGTGATTAAAGCAGTGAACGTAAGGGATATCTTTATTTAAATTGTGTTTTAGAAATGATTGAACACCACATACCCCCCCCTCCGCTCATCACTGCTGCTCCGTCGTAACACTGGCTAAGTATGTCACCACTATCTAATCCGAGGTCTTTAATAGTTTGCAAAATTAATTTACTAAATGATTTCGCTTCATATTCTGTAGAAGTTTCTATTGCAAGTGCACTTTCAAAAGCTTTTCCATCTTTTAAAAAACATGCACCAATTGCTATGTTTTGTCTGTTATTCGTGTCGCGCGTACCATCTACTAAGATTGTAGAAAAGGGCACATCTGCTCCAAGTATGTCTTTTACAAAATCTTTTTCAAAGGGCACATCTGCTCCAAGTATGTCCTTTACAAAATCTTTTTCACCATATCCGCCAATACGTCTATTGTGACATTCTGCATATCTGGAGACAAATATGTTGCGTTAGCGGGTATGATTTTAGCTATTTCTGAAAGTTTTTCATCTTTTTTTTAATGGAAATTCAAATAAACTTTTGAACAGTCCTCTACCCAGACAGCACATAAGCTTAAATCAAGCTTGACATTTCTTTGAATTTGACGTATTAATACAATCTTGACAGTTCAATTCATTTTAAGCTTGCAGCAAGCTTGGAGAAGTCATTTGAACTGTCAAGCTTGAATACAACTTGATTACTGCTTGATTTGGAAAGCCACATCCACATAACAAATAATTTATCATCAGTCATAAATGTACTTGACCATCGAATTTTAAAAAAAAGATTCTATATTTCCAAATATGGAAATTCTTCAAAATAAAATACAATTATACTACGAAATTGATTTCAAAATCAGTCGTTTGTCTCGATTTTGGCCAGTATTGCCCAACATCAGTGTCGCGATATTGAAAGTTTTAAAACGTGTGCTGCTTTTAAGTTTGTATTATGCTTATTTACCTATTAGTAGAGTCTATAAATCACACATAACATTATTTTAATTCTGATTCATCCCATGGAAAAATAAAAGAAATAGATCGGCAACGGGCACTGATCGATCTCGCCCGAAAACGGCGTGACAACCATAACAGTCACTTCAAACTTTAGTCATGCCAGTGCGAGCCAGATTGTCGGAATGGTTAGGACGCTGGCCTCCAAACCGTTAGGTCCCGAGTTCGATCCCAGCCGCGTACGCTTGATGGAAACAGGTTAAATTAACTTGAAAGTTCAGCATAGAGTGGAAAATGCGTGGAAAAATAAAATATGTGGGGCGAGTTCGTCGACGGGCGCCCCTTGTATTTAAGAAATTTTTTTAGGAAAATTTTCTAAACTTGAAATTAAGCTTGCTATGTCAAGCTTAATGCAAGCTGGGCAAGTGTAGACTTGAACACTTGATTCAAGCTTGCATTAAGCTTACACGCTTGAAATTTTCAAGCTTAATTCAAGTTTATTGACTTGATAAATCAAGCTTGCTGCAAGTTTGATGCAAGTGTGCTGTGCTGTCTGGGTATCTCCAAAAATTTTTTATTGTCAAACGTATCGAAATGGCAGTTCATTAACAGAAAGAAACTAGATTTTTTTTTTATTGGATTTTTTTTTGTATTTGTTTCCCCTTTTCTCTTTCTCCCCTCTCTCTCTTTTTACCACTCAAATTACTAAATCGTCTTGGTATAAGACAATACTTTCCACGATTTAACATCTCTGATTGTACTTATATTGGTTCAGAGTGGCCCTTTCCCCGAGTACATCATAACATACTTCTGTCAAGTGCTATGAGCGCAAACGTTCATTTATAGGGAGGCAGGTTGGGGCCTGAATATTCTTCTCCCCGCGGTCTATTTCGTTTTATGCGGTCTGCAGAAGTAACAGATTTCCGCGAAGTGACATCGCTATCTCTGTCCCAGACGCAGCGACTCCGTTACGTACACTCCTATCAATTTTAAAGGTGGGGCGTGAGGTTAGTGCTATATAGATTCCTTTATCATTAAAGATAGTCTAGACAGATTTTTTAATTTAAAAAAAAAACGAAAAGTGCTCTAATCCCTAGATAAAAAATACAATGGAAAGTTGTGAGATGTCTAGAGGACGCACAAATTTTTCCAGGAGGCGCTGAGCACTCTTCAGCGCCCCCCTGGCTACGGGCCTATGAGACTGGTGATGCTCAGAACTGCAATTCTGATTTCTGGATGTTTGTGCTGTGAATCCTCAGATCCCCAGTTTGCGCTGTACTTGATAGTAATGTGAATCTTCAATGTTTGTGCTGCAGTGGTGATAGTAATGTGAATCTTCAGTTGTGCAGCGAGTTCTTGATGGATATGCAGAATATACGTGAAACATCTGGTTTGGCTACAGCAACTACATAAGGTGTGCTACAGTGGAACAGGAAACCAGCAGCTCCTAAAGCTTGAGCCTTATAAATCAACAGAAAAAGTGAGTGCTTTTCCTTGATTGTTGGATACAGGGATAAGTGTTAGGAATTGATGAATATTATGTTTATAATTTTAAATGTATGTTTTAACGCATTCATTAGAAATAAATATTAGCTGGATGTTGATTAAAATTACAGTAAACATAAAAATTGCTGAAGAATTTTTATCATCTATTTATTGAACCGAAAAGCGTAGTGTTAAATCCACATCCCTCGGTTGTGGGTGAAATTATAATCGAATATGAAATATGAGTTTATTTTATCCTGAATATTCATTTTTATAAGTTTGTTTGTTTGGAAAGTTATTTTATTTTGTTGCATGATTAGCATGTTACTTTTATTATTTCAAATGATCAGTGTATATTTCCATTGTCCTGGTATTGAAAATTTTTATGTTATCTGTTAGAGGGACGTACCCTTGTGTATTGATAAAAATTTTTGGGAGGGAAATTTTCTGTTTCAAAATCTATTACTTATGGCTTTCTTAATGAGAGGGAGGAAAGAACTCATTTTGCTAGCATCGGAACTGGGGTTGGAAGTTAAACCAGAAAAAACAATGATAGATACAAAAAGGGTTATTTTAGAAATGAAAGTTTATGACGAGGAAACAGTGAAAGAACTGCTACAGTCAATAATTGATAAACGGCAAGTGAAGGCGGGGGGGGGGGATGAGATGGAGATTTTGAAGGTTGAATCTCGGGAAAGAACTGAAATGGAAAAAATAAGATCACAAACATCAAAACAAGAGGGGCGTCAAAATACAGTAATGCGTTAGGAAGGGCAACTTGGAAAGAGATCATTTGAAGAAGTAATCAGAATAATTAGGCTCTTAACGGTCAAGGTTCCAAACAAAGCGAAAGGATGGGGTTATTTTTTCATTAGTCTAGAAAAAGCGTGCAGTAGTGAACAGGTCGAAAATGAATTAAAGGGGAAAATTTTGCTTTGTTTGTTGGGAGAAAGAGCGCTCCATTACTGTCATATGTTGAAGGGGAACAGTACGAAAATTTTGAGGAGTTAAAAAAAGTAGACTTAAGGGAGTTTCAACCGTCGGTTAAAAAATATGTTTAGAAAATTTTAGGAAAGCGAGGAGGGAGCCACGGGAAAAATTTGCCCAATTCAGCTCTCGTTTAACTTCAATGTGGGAGTACAATTGTAAGTTGAGGAAAGCGCAAGATTTTGAGACCGTAAAGCAGTTGTTAGTAGCTGACAGAATATTTGAAACGCTTGACTCGGACACGGCTGTACAGCTGCGGGAAAAAAAAAGTCCCACTTGTACATTTTTCGGCCGTCCTTCGTCGTACAACAAAGTTACAGATACAAATCGTTTACGATTGACGTACACTTTAATTTGCTATGCATAAAAATTGCATAAGGTGCCATCTACATATTAAAATTCGCACCAACTTTTTTTTTCTCAATAGCAACCCCTAGATTGCACTTCATATTTCAAAAATTTAGCTCATTTTAACCCCGGACACCAATTTTCAATAAATTTGGACAGAAAATGAGTGAGTTATGAGCACCGAAAATCCCCCTCCCCCTATGTTAAAATATTTTTTCATACTTCAATTCATATCTCATATAATATTGGTAGTAAGAAGCTGATTTTTATTCGTACTATTAGAACTAAACGACCCAAACATAATTTAATGTTATTATGATTTTTAATAAATTATGAATAAGAATTATGAATTATTAAATTAATATTCAAAAAAAATTATGAATAGCGACCTAGCCAAATTTCTATGGAAATAGATGCAGAAATTAATATTATATGGCTGTGCAAAATTTCAAATTTTTACGTTCAGTAGTTTAATTAATATTAAATAAAATGTGTTATTTTCATGAGTTAAGGGACCATATATAAATTTATTTAAGTGAAAATTTTTTGAAAATTGCATAAAATAAACGTAAATTAGATTTATTTTGTGCAAAAACACAGTAAAAGATACCAGTATTAAAAATATCAAATTTTGAAGCAAATAAATTGAGGTTTTTACAGTTTGATAGGGATTCTATACCGCGTGTATTGTTGCGTCCGCTACTGTATTCCCCCCAAATAAAATATTTTCCAGCTATAGAATTAGATGCAGTAGATGTATGTCTTCTAATAAAACGTCCTATTTCTGAAAAACTAACATCCTCAACTTTTCAGGCATGAATGTGACCTTTTTTAATATCGGAAACATTCGGTCTTTGGACTTCCCCATACTTTATCAAACATTAAAAATCACGTTTTTCTGTCTAAATTTTCATCTAACTATAAATTAAAATACCGCCAAAAATCTTAAGAATATTGCACGTTGCAGACGATAGTATTAAATGAAGAAAGTGAAATAACAAACACAGTGATATTATTATGTCGGCAAAAAAGTAATTACGTTTTTTACATGAAATTCAAACAAATAAATTTTCTGTCAGGAAATCATTCTTCAAGTTCGACCATAGCTGCGTAATATTCAAGCTTGTAGTCAGAAGAGCAGAGAGCAGCCTCTAACTCCTGCCAACATTTCACCTGTCTAAGAGAACCATCAACGGAAATATTCAATAACAATTTCAAAATTACAAAGATTTTCAAAATCGTGAGCAGTTCAAAATCGTGAGCAGGAATCAGAAAAACGTGGGAAGCGCTAAAGGCCACTTTCCACGTCGAGCAGTTCCCGCCTACCGCTACCAGTAGGGGGCCACTAGGGGTGGCCAATTCTCACTTGTAAGCAGTAAGTTTTACCCACCGCAGTCAAAGAGGGAGATACTCCGGTATTAAACCGATAAAAGGTAATTGGGGACCGTGAATAATATTGCGATTTCACACCTCCCCCATCTATTGTACGGTGGAGGACAGTCCACTGTCGCCCGGCGGAAAGCGCGGCCAAATATCCCTATTCAAATACATTGTACGGCGGGAACCGCTCGATGTGGAAAGTGGCCTTAAATCAGAGAGAGCATAGAAAATAGAAAAAGACCGCAGGGAGAAGATGAGATAGAGGAAGGAGCAGTTATTGCTAGAGTTAGTGAGTTGATGGAGTCAGAACCCAAGGGAAACACATTAAAAGATCAATTGCGTGAATTGGAAAAAATTGACATTAGCGTTGAGGGGGGGGCGGTCACGAATTGCTTGGTAGACCCAAGAACGGAGATAACGGTCATTAGAAGAGGTATTGAACCGGAAATAGATACCAGGGACAAACCTTCAATTCATTTAAAAGGCATTTTTGGCCCTGCAATAATATGTCCTTTGATAAACATCCCTTTAGCGAACTAAGGATGGTAGAAGGAATATAGTTCACGAAGAGGTATTGTGTGCTATCGCTCCTGAATTGCTTGATGATATGTTGATACCTCCAGCTGTAATAAAGACTACAGGATGGCGAGCCTGATATCAATCGAAAGGACACCCACGGAGAGAATAGGGAAAGCGTCAGTAAGAGCGAAAGTTACGCTCCAGTCAGAGAACCTGTAGAAACAGTAGAAACAAGGAACGATTGTTTAGAGGGGCGAGCTGTTAAAACAAGGGATGAGCGATTGTTTAGGGAGGCGAGCTGTTAATACAAGGGATGAGGTGTGTGAGAACTCTCACATTTCGGAGTTCGAAAAAGAGAGGGAGATAAGGAATCCGAAATACGTGGATATCCCGACGAATTAAACAGCGAAAGTTTATCTTTTCTGCAGCAGTAGGGATGGACGCGAGACTAGACAGAGGTTTTCGGCTGTTTTGCGAGACGCCTATTTTTCGTCTCGCGTCTATCCCTATGCAGCAGCAAAGAGAGTGTGAAAGCTTACTAGGCAATGGGATTTAGGAAGAAAACGGAAGGTGAATTTTTATGTGTCAGAGGGATTTCTCTTTCACAAGGAAATATTCTTGGTGAGAATTCTGCCTAATTGGTTTTGCCCAAAAGGCGAAGGGCCCACGAGTCTCCTTTTGCTGGACACATGGGGGAAAGGAAATCAGCAGAAAAATACTCTTTTACTTGAATACTCTTTTTATTGGGAGGTTTAAAGAGGGATGTCTATGATTTTTTTAGCAGCTGCCATGAATGTCAGTTGACAAAACCAGTAAAAATAAAGGATAGAGCCCCAATTACTCCTGTTTCGAGACCTGAATTACCATTCCAAGTCGTAAATGTTCATTTAATAGGACCCATTGAGCCGGTGAGCTCTAAACGTCACCGACTTATACTTTGCCTTGTGGACGTACATAGTCGTTGGGCAGAAGCGGTTGCTATTACTAATTTATCGGCTAAAAGACAATCTGTGAAGCTTTGTTAGAGATTTTTTCTAGAACGGGGATCAAAAAATTTTATTGCTTCAGATAACGGGACGAATTTCAAGGCAGAATTAACTCAGGAATTTGAAAAGCGGCTAGGAGTTATTCCCCCCCCCCTTTTATAGTTAAGGTATTCGACACCACAATACCCCCAGAGCAACGGTTTAGTCGAACGTGACAACTCGACCTTTAAAAGGATGTTACATCATGTTGCTAGAAGTGAAGGGAAAAAGTGGCATTTATTTTTGCCTTATGTGTTTTGGGCGCATCGTGAAATACCGAACAGTACAACCAGGGATGCACCTTTCCAGATTTTGTATGGAAGACCTCCACAAGGCCCTTTATCAATTTTAAGACACTTGGACAGGGGAACACAAGGGACAGCAACTGAGCACGACTCTTGTTTCTAAGTATTTGCAGGAATTGAAAGCAAAACTCGAGTATGCGGCGGAGCAGGCAAATTTAATAGCTGGTGTCCAACAACAAAAGGCAGCCCCATATTAAAATTTAAGATCGAGTGATAGGAAATTTAAAATAGGGGACAGAGTATATTTGTATTAATTCCTGACTCATCTAATAAACTCTATGCAAGATGGCAAGGTCCAGTGGTTATTGAGGAGCAAAAGGGTCTTCATTCTTTTATAGTTAATGGTTATAGGAAACACGTCCATGAAAACAAAATTGGACAATATGTTGTACGATATAACGCAATTAATATGATTTTTGAAGGTGAGGAAGAATTTGGGGAGGTCGAAAACGGACCTTACAAACAGAAAATTCCGGAGATTTTTGGTACTACATTGGGTAATTTAAAATTGCCAGAACTAAAAGGGGGAGGAGGCAGATACTTCAAGAAATATTATTCTTAAGTATAAAGATTTATTTACAAGAGAAGTACAGCCAGCTAAGGTTGGGGTGCATGAAATAGAACTATTAGAGGGAGTGAGTAGGAAAAAGCCTCGTTGTTATTCAATACCAATGGCTTATTGTAAAGAGGTAGTTAAGCAGGTAAAGGAATTTTTGTGTTTGGGTTTAATTGAACCTTTAGAAGCAGAAATTGCCTATCCAGTTGTCTGTGTCGCAAAGAAAGATGCGACGGCTCGGTTATGTGTAGATATTAGAAGGTTAAATGCAGTGACTAAGGTCCCCAACTTTCCAATGAAAGATCGGGAGGAGTTAATCTATGTAGCAGGGTCAGCTAAATGGTTAACGAGCATTGATCGCTTAAGAGGGTACTGGCAGATCCCCATGAAAGAAAGGAACACACCCTTAACGAGTTTTAAAACACATTCAGGACAGCGGCAATTTAAAACTATGCCTTATGGTTTATCAGGCGCTGCCGGAACATTTCAAAGGGAAATGAATTTAGCATTACAAGAGCACAGTGAATACGCGCAGGCCTACATCGATGATGTTATCATATTTTCATAAACTTTCTCTCACCATATGAAACACATCGAAAGTGTATTGAGTCATCTTGAAAAATTAGGATTTTCCGTTGGTTAGAAAAGTGTACTTGTGCGACGGCGGAGATAAAATATGTAGGATATCAAATTGGAGAGGGGAAGCACTCCCTGGATAAAAGAAAAAGTTGCTGTTATTAAGAATCTAAAACAGCCAACCAACAAAAAGGAAGTTAGCCCGGTGTAAGGGCTTATGGGTTTTTATCGAGCATATATCCCTAATTTTGCACAAATTTCGGTTCCTTTAACCAATCTAACTATGAAAAATGCACCTATTACCAATATTCCGTAGAAAGGAGAGCATGCGGAAGCTTTTCAAAAGTTGTTAATACCTTATAGTGTGAACTTATTGTGTTGTAAAGAAATTATTGTGTGAGGTTACAGCTTTGGCGACACCTAATTTTTTCAGAACCATTTCAGGTGCATGCTAATACTTCCAATTTAGCAATGGGGGTGTTAACAAAAGGACGAGAATTGGGGAATACAAACCAATAGCTTGTGCCAGTCAAAAGTTAAAAAAAAAGAAACAGCAGAACTCGGCAAGCATTGAAAAAGAAGCTTGGGCAGTACTTTTTGCGCTCAATAAACTTGATAAGTGAAATCACGGGGAGACGGTGGAGATCATCACTGATCATAACCCTCTAAAATATTTAAATGAAGTGACTCCCAGAAGTTCAAAGCTCACACGCTGGGCATTGGTGCTTCAGAGATGGAAATATGTAATCACACATAATCCAAGGAAAAATCATAAAGCGGCTGATGCCATTTCAACACTAAAACAGGATGAATAAAAGTAATTTCTGTTCTATTGGTAATTTACCAGATAATTTTTTTTGTCTATTTCTTTAGGTGTTTTATTTTATTATTTTAGTATGTGCATTTTGAATTACTATTATGGTTTCTTTATCAAAGTTAAGGAAAAAAAAATCCCTGTATCTTACTTTGTAAGGATAGGTCATTCATAGATCATCTGTGAGACGCTTTCATCGATATTTTAATGATTGGACGAAATCAGCCTTTAAAGGAAAAAATAGACTCACATTTGTTCAGTACGCTAGAAAGGGAGCTCAATGTATTTTTCAGTATCTAGAAAACGGATTGGAGAGAAAAGTACCCCCATTGTGTTCTTTTGTGGTTTCACGGGTTATCCTTTGTCGGCTAATCCCGACTGGTCATTAAAAGCCAATAAATTCTTCGCCCCTGCACTGTTTCCCCACTTTTACCAAAGCCTTGACCATTAAAAAAACTCCCCTCATACCCTGCAGCATCTGGAAATCGTACTCGAGTCTATTTTGGCCTTAAGAGCAAATTTCGCTCTAAAGGCTTGGCTTCCCACTCGCGTCCAGCGTCGACGCGTATAGTGATTAATGACCTAAGCGGTGTGTCTCTGGCGTCCAAAGAAGGCACTTCTTAAAAGGTGGTTTCCTTCAAGCGTTCCCTAGGAGCGGGGACGTCCAGATCTGGTGGACGCACGAAAGACCTCGGCCACTTTTCCGCGGTTGACATGAGCGCTTGACGTCGACGCGAGTAGAAAACCCGGGCTTTAAGGCCGCTTTCCACATCGAGAGACTGTCGCTTGTCGCCAGCAGTAGGGTGCCAGTAGCGGAACCAATTATCACTTGTAAGCAATAAATTTTTCGCACCGCAGAGAAAGAAGGAGATACTCCGGACAATAGGTAATTGGGGACCGTGGAAAATATTGCGGTTTTCACACTTGTGGTTTAACACCCCATCTATTGTTCGGTAGAGGACAGCCATGTGTCCCCGCGTCAAGACGCGGCCAAATATCCCCATTCAAATACATTGTAGCTGGGTGTGGGCAATAGCCTTTAGGTGGGAACGTAATGTCACGCCCTTGGGCACACATGCGATCACAAGAGAGGGTCAATGCTGACCTTGACCCTACAAAAAAGTCACCCCCGATCTCGGCGAAGAGTTCGGGATGGGGTGTGAAAAAAGGACAGACAGATTCCGTGGAGAGATTGGAACGGACGCAGAGAAAGGTGTGAAATTAAAGCCCTGCTCTCGATGGATAAAAATATGTTTAATTTTTGATTCTCTACTGTGGAAGAGAGAATGGCTTCTTTGTTTGTAAATATTTATCCTGTAAATATTCTTTCATGTACATATAAAAAAAATCATTAATCAAGAACTTCGACTGAGCATCATTTGCACGATGTTTACTTTTATTACAAGTGGATCGAATACATGGAATTCTTTGGAAATAGATGCCTCAAAAATAACCTCGGTTATCGGTAATGACATCACAGACGCCAGTGATGCGACATTATTCATCACAGTCGAGAGGGCTTTTTATTTTTTCTAAATTTTAAACATCAGTTATATGGTCTCGAAATCATTCTAAAAACGTTGTAAACAGTCTTTGTTTTTAAGGTAGTTAGAGGACTAACGGACAGACAGACGAACTTACACCATAAACACTTTTGTTTCATGTTGGAAACTTTTCCGTTGTCAAACTAGAATCACTAACAGTATTTAAGAAATTACAATAATTTCATAATGAAAATTTCAGTAAACCACAAAACTTAGGCAAAAAAATTGAGTGTGTTCAAGACTCTTTGCCACAATCTTATATTTTAGTTGAATTTCATTTTTCATTTAATCAATACTTAATTTTATAACTATTCAATTTTATTGAGAAAATAAAACTAACTTTTGGTTGCAGCTGCGGTAAAAGTAATGTGCAGTAATGCTGCACATTATTTTTACTCAATCTTCTTTTTTTGATCATGTGATTTTTTTAATAAAGCATGCTCCTAAAAATACTCCCATGGCCTCACCATGGCACAGTGGTTATGTCCCTGAAAATGGTAGTCGGCCTATGGTAATGGCCTAAGTAATGGTAATGGCCTAAGTGTGAAGGTCCGGGTTCGGGTCCTATCGCGCGGCTGTCGACATAACTGTTCGAATTTTTTTGTGGTTTTCTCAAAATAGCGTAAATACGGGCTAGGACCCCTTAGAAAGACCCCACGGAGGGCATCTCCGCTTGTGTTGTCCCTCTGACGTGGATTTATAAGCGGTCCTCGGGCCAAGCACACAAATCCCAAATACATGTTCACAAACAAACAAATACTACCATTGTTCTAAAACCTAAATTTGATATTTCACAAGTGAAAATGCACTAAGCACTCAGTTTATAGTAATTCTACATTTATTTAACGCTAGATACACAAGTATGATATACTGAAGCAACAATGCAGACCATTCGCTTGCCCATGTTCACAACCTGTCAACAAAATCTTATAACCGGAGTTTATATGATTGACAGATCATATAATCTCACTTATTTCAACAATATCTTGGTTAAATTTGACAATATCTTGGTTAAATGCAAGTACAACAATATCTTCTTTGCGGTCATGTAATATCAATAATCATTGGGGTTTTAAAACTCAATTTAATGTTGAAAATACACACCTGTCGTATATATACTTCACTGGTTGTAAATCAGGATTTAAGAACTCTTAAAAAAATGTTTAAACTTTTGAAATTGATTTTAACTTAACTTTTTTATTTTTTTTTCAAATCACTTTTCTGTCTACTTTGTAAATTTGGGAGTAGATCAAAAATTTTCCTCAGGGGAGGTTCCAAAGGGGTTTTGAAAGGGGGGCTGACAAAAAAATTTCTAGATGGAGGCAGTGCCCCCGAATTCATCCCTTTGGGTACGGGCTTGCTATTGCGGGACGTATAATAAACTAATACTAATTAATAATAATATAGTAATGCTAACTTTCATATAATATACTACTGCGAAGATAAAGGGGCTGTAGCCCACCCTAGAAAATCAGGCCAGATACGCCAATGACTACACCCCGGCAAGTTTGTCAGTCTGGTAGCGAATCACCCTGTATATAAACGTACTAGTAAATGATGTCATTAAAATAGAGTAATTTTTTTCAGCAATTTCGTGCTGGATATTACAGAAGGCCTTCACGATTTAGGAGGAATGCGGTGGGAGCTAGCGTTTTGCTTACTTGCCTGCTGGGTTTTCGTGTTTTTGTGCTTATTGAGAGGTGTAAAAAGCATGGGGAAAGTATGTATATTATTTTCATTTCTACCGTTACTCAAGTTAATGTGGCTTTAGTTTAATTTTGTGTTTAAATCTGTTACCATGTTGTTTGTGTTCATTATATCATTTGAAACTGTTTATTTGTTTGCAGGCTGTTTACTTTACTGCGTTATTCCCATATGTCGTTTTGACAATCTTGTTGATTCGAGGATTAACATTAGAGGGATCTTATGAAGGAGTTATGTTTTATCTCACACCTGATTTTGAGAGATTGAAAGAAGCCCGCGTAAGTGTTTTTTTGTTTTTTTTAGAAAACTGCTCATCAGATTTCTTCAAAAACAATATTTGTTCTGTTTATTATAACACTTGCGATAAATATATTTTTAGGTGTGGGGAGATGCAGCAATGCAAATATTCTTCTCCTTGTCTCCGTGCTGGGGAGGACTCATTACTTTAGCCAGTTACAATCGATTTCACAATAATTGCTTTAAGTAAGGCCATAACTTTATATGTTATGTAATGAAAACTGTTTATAATATGAAGCATGTATAAAACAGAATCCTGTGTAAATTGCATTAAAAACTAATTTTATGAACGACAGTATAGTGTAATTAAATTTGCGCGAAACTGAAAAAGATCTTCTGTAACTTTCGTCCCTCAGGGGGAAGACCTACTTTAGGTCTTTACGGGTGTCGCAATCCCGGAGCCCCAGCGATCTTTCGCTTTTCTTTGTTCTACCCTCCTCTCCTCTTAGCTGTATCTAGCGTGCCTCAATACTAGGAGAGTGATGACAACGACAAGTCATCCCCTCATTGGTCAGGCAGCTACTTTTACCGTCCCAGGCAGTGTCCAGATTTCTCCCCATTGAAAAAGCATTGCGTTTTGAAATGGTCTTGGTATAAAACGCTTTTTCTGACGAATAAATAATTGCATTAATTTTCAGTTTCGATTCTTCATTTTAAAATGTCTGACGATTTGTGGCGAATAAATTTCAAAGAAGAGATTTTCCTAAGTAATTTGTAAATAACAAACTTTTGTGATAGTTTCGTTTGTGAATGCCTCTTTTCTCTCTTAAAATACACCTTTCTTCTACTTGTTTTGTTACGAACACATTATAATTGGTGTTCCAACTTTGTGAAACTTAAAAAAAATTATATACAACAGAAATTATATCATAGGGTTGCGTATAATGATAATATTTACTGTTTAAACTTCATAAATTGAAAATGTCATGTTTGGCGATATTTTTCTTGACATTGGCCTAGAATTATACTCGCCAATTCACGGCTGTCTGTTTGCAAGTGAAAAGAATCTAATGTATAATAGCATTCATTCTCTCTCCATCCTTTTGTGGTGTGTGTGTGTGTGTGTGTTCGTGTGGGTCTTAAACGCTTTTATAATTTTGTATGAAATTAAAAAATATAACTGAATAACATGTGTTAATTTTTGTTGATTTATACTAGGTGTCATTTAATATGTCAAAGTTGAAGCTTTCTTTAAGAGTTTAACTAATATCTGAATTATTCGTACACTTTCATTTTTAAATAAGTGATAATAATAAGTGAAAATAAGTGATTTTACAGTATTGATCATATACAATAAATAGGAAAGTCACGTAAAAAAACCAGAATTTTATAGTATCGATAAAAATTTTCAGGAGATGAAATCGAAAAAAAAAATAAATAATTGAATTTTTATACGGACACCGTACAAAAAATTTCTAATTAGTAAAATGTGGCCGATGCATTGTAAGTGGATAAAACATTGAACATATTGGTATATGGCTGGAATATGAATAATGGTCTGGAGTTTGGGGGGGGGGTTTCCCCTGTTGTCATGAAATCCAACTTCTTGAAATCCATTAAAAAAGTCTTCCCCCTAAGGCATTTCTCCCTTTCGTCAGATAGATCTAGTGTGCTTTGTGTAAACAAAATAACATATTTATAAATTGCTTTATTTATTTATTTTTTCATCATTTGTACTTCAAGCTTTAAATTAGTAATAGTACTAAATATCTAATATTGATTTATTTTCTCTAATATATTTTAAGCAATGGCACTGTTTTTTTTAGTGTTAGAATGCTTTAACAGGAAATTTGAATAGCAGTATTATTTTTATTTCCATAAAAGATTTTAGGCTGTCTTCAGACATCCTAAATTTATTGCTTAACATACAGACAACAGTGCAACTAAAATAAATTTTTAATTTTTAAAGTGTTTTTATAAAAAGTCTTAATATTATAAATGTTATATACAGTTAAAAAATCTAAATATCTTTCAACAGCCTAAATAAGGTTTTATAACTGAATTAATTGCGTCAAAGTGATAGTACTTGTTTTCCTAAAAACTGCATTTTCTATAAAATTTTATATTAAAACATAAATATATTGAATGTTATTCGTAATCCAAAATCATAAGTTTCATCGAAAATATTGCATGGAAAATTATCTCTTATTGAAAGAAATTAGTAAAATATTTCTATTTCAAAAAATTTCAGCATTAAAAAATATACACGATTACAGTTTGAAATATTATTATTTTTTTTAAATATCTTTATTCTTCATCTTCAAGTACCTTATAGATTAAACGCTATCGCTTCGATAGCATCTCAATCTACTGCACGATAAAAAAAAAAAAAAAAAAAAAAAAAAGAAAAAAAAAAAAAAAAAACGCCACATGGGCGAGTACCGCTGAAGTGCATTTATCGGTAACCCTTAACCTGGTAAAAATCTCAAGCTCGCGCACTCTCAGTGACTGGTTTTTCAACCATTGTCGCCACTCTCCTAGTATATAGGCACGCTAGCTGTATCCTTCCTTTTCCCCCTCAGTGTAGTTTCCTCTGTGGAGGTGAGGGCCCCCCTTTAGAAGCTGCGGCCGCCCTGTGCCGTCAGCTTCTATTGGCGGAAAACTACCCACGTGTTTGCCGTGCGTGGAGACCCGTGTCCCCGGAAATGGGGATCCTGGTAATTGAGGGGATTTATTCTCCAACACATTGCTTTGGACTCGGCTTCGGGTAAACGGGAGGTGCACAGCGTTCCCCTGTGTATCAACTGGCTGGTGGTACTGATTTCGGTCAACTACTAGGGATCAAGCAAACGGACATCTACTGGGCACGTCGTTAAGGGTGGACGCTGCCTAAGGGATGTACTGTGCGCGTATAGACTCGACTAGCACTGGTGCACGAATGTGCATCCCCTTGTTGGGCTCCGTGGTGGGTGGTGCGGTCGGGTCCGAATTTCCAATCCCCAATATGGATTCGACGTTATCTTCGTCTCATGTCAACGTTCCGAAATCTCCTACTCAAGGAGATGGTAATTTAAAATTTTTTCTCGTGAAATGTCAGGACGGTAACTTTAGCCAAACATCCCCTTTCCTAATCCATAAGTGCATAACTGATCATGTCGGAGAAGTTGCTAAAATAAAAAAAATACGCTCAGTAGACCTCTTAGTGGAAGTAAACAATAGCACACAGGCAAACAACATTATGAAATTAAAAACTATTGGCATACAATCTGTCACTGTCTCCCCCCATAAAACACTTAACTCATCAAGAGGCGTCATATCAGAACCTGACCTATTACACTGTTCAGAGGCTGAAATCCTGGAAAATCTGAAATTCCAAAATGTTAGTGCAGTTCGCAGAATCACTATAAAACGCAATAACCAAATAATAGACACAAAACACATAATCTTGACCTTTCAATCTCCTAAGATTACATCTCATATCAAAGCAGGCTACCTTTCATGTCCCGTCAGAACGTACATACCTAATCCTACCCGTTGTTTTCAGTGCCAAAAGTTTCGCCATACAAAACCTTCCTGTCGTGGTTCCCCAGTATGTGCCCGCTGTGGTATCTCTGGCCACGACAGTGACACCTGTTCTGGCTCTCCTAAATGCGTTAACTGCAAACAAGACCACTCCTCATATTCCCGTTCCTGTCCTAAATGGTCTTATGAAAAAGAAATCCAGTCCTTTCGTGCCACACAAGGATTGTCTTACCCAGAAGCACGTAAAATAATAGCCTCTCGCACCCCTAAACCTGGTCAATCTTATGCTGCAACAGTGAAAGCGGTTGCATCAATTGCTACCCAAACTGACCCACCCAAATCCAAACCTGTCTCTTCATCTACTTCCTTCCCAAAAGCTAAACAGTCAACTACTCAAAATAATGCCTCAATAGCCACACAAAAAAGCACACCCAATAAGAAGCCTCAAAGCAACCTCTCCACTCAAAATAGACCTTTACTCAAAAAAAGTTCAGCTTACAAGACAAAACACAACAAAGCTAGACTTAAACGCATCCTTCCACAACGGCCCATAGACGACTCTATACTACATTTGGATCCTACCGACTCTGACATTTCAGATCACATTATGGATGATGAAGACATCCCAAGTACCCCGCTTCAACCGACGGGGATTAAGAGAAAAATCGCGGTCATCTCCGACATCACTTAATCATGGCTCTGCTGCTATCCTGGAATTGCCACGGTTTTTTAAACAAAATTGACGACCTCAAAACTATAATTTACAACCATAATCCCGCCTGTCTTGCCCTACAGGAAACTTTTCTCAAAAGCAATAGACATACTAAAATCCGTAATTATACCATCCTTCGCAAAGACAATGAGCTCAATGATAGGGCCACTGGTGGAGTTGCCCTTTTGATTAACAATAGTTATCCTCACACTAAGCTCAATCTTAACACTAACCTACAAGCAGTTGCCACTCGTATTCAATTAAAACAACTCACAACAGTCTGCAGCATATACCTGCCACCAAGCGAAACCATCAGCCAAACCTCCCTCAATAGTCTTATACAACAACTTCCTCCCCCCTTTCTCCTCCTGGGGGATATGAATGGCTATAGTTCCTTGTGGGGCAGCAAAGACACAAACAATAGGGGCCATCTCATAGAACAACTGTTAACCGACTTCTCTCTTTGCGTTATGAATAACGGTGATAACACCTATTTCCACCACCCGACTAAATCTTTCCATGCCATAGACCTCGCCATTTGCTCTCCATCTATCCTCCCATTATATAACTTTTCAGTCTCTAACGATCTACATAACAGTGATCACATTCCGATTTTCCTCTCACCTCTGTACTATAATCGGAAAGACAACTGTACCACTCCAAGATATAATTATGAAAAGGCAGATTGGCCCACCTTCACCCATTTATCCAATATATCCTCAAATAGTCTTGTAGGTTCCATTGATGAGGTCGTTGACAAAGCCACCTCCCTTATTATCAAGGCAGCAGATGCCAACATTCCTAAATCGGGCATGAAACATCGGCACAATAAAAAACCGTGGTGGAATGAAACCTGTACTCTAGCAAAAAAAAACAGCAGCAGAAAGCCTGGAGCGTCTTCCGGCGATACCCCACGACCGAAAATCTAGTTCTCTTTAAAAAAGCTAAAGCTTACGCTAGAAAAATAAGGCGGCAATGTCAAAGGGAATCGTGGATAAAATATGTCTCTAGCATAACGCCCAGTACCTCTAGTAAGGAGCTATGGACAAAAACTAAAAGAGCCATGGGAGTCTATAATAATCCTTCAATATCCTGTCTGCCTGTAAACAATAATATTATTTCGGAAAAAAAAGAAATAGCAAACATTATCGGTCAGACACTTGCCTCTATCTCCTGCAGTACTTCCTTCTCAAATACTTTTCTGTCATATAAACAACAGTCCGAACAAAAAAAAATAAAATTTAAAACCTCCTCCCACTTTTCTTACAATAGTAATTTTACCATCAGTGAACTCACCAAATACTTAAGGCAGGCCTCCAATACCGCTCCTGGTCCTGATGGTATTACTTACAAAATGCTGAAACACTTGTCCCATGACTCGTTACAAATCCTCTTGCAATTATACAATAGAGTCTGGAATGAACAAACCTTTCCTTCCTCCTGGAGAAATGCAATAGTTATTCCCTTTCCTAAACCTGGGAAAGATACTTCTAACCCTAGTAATTACCGTCCCATAGACCTTACTAGTTGTCTGTGCAAACTAATGGAAAAAATGGTTAATGCTCTCCTTGTTTACATTCTAGAGACTGGGGACCATATACATCCCTTTCAAAGTAGCTTCCGCAAAGGCAGGTCCACAATTGACAATATTTTAAATCTAGACACGCAAATTCGGAATGCCTTCCTTAGAAAGAATCACCTAGTGTCCGCTTTCTTTGACATTGAAAAGGCATATGACCGCACATGGAGGTACGGCATACTCCAAGACCTCTATAATATAGGCTTTCGAGGCAATCTACCAACTTTTATAAAAAACTTTTTATCCCTCAGAAACTTCCGTGTCAGCATCAATGGTACCCTATCTGATAATTTCATTCAAGACGAGGGTGTTCCTCAGGGCTCCGTACTTAGCGTCACCCTCTTCTCAATTAAAATCAATAATATCCTTAGACAACTGCCACCCACAGTCTACGGCAGCCTTTATGTCGACGACCTTCAAATCTCCTGCCAGGGGAAAGATATGCGCCTCATCGAACGGCAGCTTCAAAATGCCATAAACCGCATCTTAAAATGGTGTGACACAAATGGTATCACTATCTCTGCTGAAAAAACCGTATGCACCCATTTTTGCCGGAAACGCAGGATCCACCCCGACCCAGAACTTTATCTGGGTCATAATAACATTGTTGTGAAGTCAAATTTTTAGGATTAAATTTCGACAAAAAACTAACTTTTGCTAATCATATTTCTGACATTCGCAGTAAATGCGAGAAAAAGCTTACTATTTTAAAGGTTTTAAGCAACACCTCTTGGGGGGGGGGGGTTGACCGTGACGCTCTGTTACGGATTTATCGTGCTGTCATACGTTCAAAAATGGACTATGCAAGTTGCGCGTATGCGTCATCTTGCAAATCAGTGTTAAAAAAACTTGACCCTGTGCATCATACTGCACTCCGCATTTGCTCTGGTGCTTTTAGAACATCACCTGTACATAGTCTTTACGTCACCTGCCACGAGCCACCTCTCACCCTCACCCGTCATAAGCTCTCATTAAACACATACTTTCGTATTCTTTCTCATCCTTCACATCCATTAAGGAATTCTTTTATTGATACTCATCTTGACCGTTTTTATGCAAATCGTCCCATCTGTACTCCCCCCTTTGGACTAAGGATTCGTAGGAGTCTTGTCGGTACCCAATTGGAGGATATGAAAGTCTCTATATGCTCTTTTCATGATATCCCACCATGGAACATATCGCAGATACCTTACCTACAACCTTTCGAATGCTTTGCAAAGCAGTATACTAATACTAAAGTCTACCAACAGTTGTTCTCTGATCACAACAACAAATATGAAAAATATGAAAAACTATACACTGATGGCTCCAAAAATGGGAATCACGTCGGTTTTGCCTTCGTGGGTAAAAATCATACTGGTAGCTATACTCTACCTCCCTTTTGCTCCATCTTTACTGCCGAATTACTTGCCATATACGAAAGCCTTCTGTACATCTCGAGAACGAACACAAAGAATTTTATCATCTACTCTGACTCCCTTAGTGTTCTAGAAAATCTGAAATCCGGCTCCCTAACACATAACTATATGCATAAAGTTTTACACAAGTATGATCAGCTTATAAACCGTGGGTACAGTGTTCTCCTCTGTTGGGTACCCAGCCACATCGGGATCCCGGGAAATGAAAAAGTGGACACACTAGCCAAGCATGCGACCCTCCCGTACACCGGCACTCCATCCTACAGTGACATAAAGTCCAGCATCTCCAGCATTGTAAATGGCATATCGGTCGATAAATGGGACAATGAAACGGGGAACAAACTTCGTTCTATTCGCCAAACTCAAGTACACTGGTCGTCTCATCCCTATCGCAGGCTAGATGTCATCTTGGCACGTCTTCGCATCGGACATACGCGAATTACTCATAAGCACTTACTTTTGGGCGAACCCGCCCCGGAGTGCCCTCACTGTCATACTCACCCCAACATTCGTCATCTTTTAACGTCCTGCACTGCTTTTAATAGTTTTTATCAAATACTTTTTAACTGTTCTCATCCTAAACTAGACGAAATTCTGGGTGAAACCCCACATCGGAATCTATTTGCTTTTCTTAGACGGATCAATATTTTTTATTCAGTGTAACGTGTCCCTTTCTGTCTGACTGGTATCTGGATGGGGGCCCCCATCCAGATGCCTTTGTTTCACCTTTAATCTACTTTTAACACTTTTGAATTTTACTTTTCTCCTTTTTAGTCTTTACAATTTAGCTTTTACTTGATTTGTGGTACCTTTTATCTGAATACATCCTGATATGATTTTAACTCCTTGTCTGGCGCAGCATGTCCTTTTTGGACCTTGTGCCAATAAACACCAACCAACCAACCAACCAACCTTCTGTAACTTTCACATAAATCATGCAAATGCTTCTCTTAATCCACAATGAAATGTCTGTCTCTGTATGAACGTATTCACAGTGAATATTTACTGATTTGTATTTTTACTGATTTACGTTAAAATGTCATTACAAATGTGTGCTTGTGTTATGGCGAGCCTACCGAGGGGCATCTGCCTACGGGCGAGGGCAGGTGCCTTGTTCGATAGGCTTTTTAAAAGGTTCCAACGACTATTCACTTTACATTGGGAGAAAGCCGACCAAAAGACAGGTCGACAGCCGTATATACAATGAAGCACCGTTCATGCGTTTTTCAAGAGACTAGGGGAAAAACGGATAAACGAAATTCTCTTAAAGAACGTACATTTTCGTTATAACGAACAATAAAAAGCCAGATTTAAATAAAAATTGCAATCAGATTGCATCTTACATTACTGCATGAAAATAAAATACACAGTAGGTATGTAATAGAATGTTTTATTCTGAATTTAATGCACAGCTCGTACTTGTATTCATATTCTTTCCGTAAGTACAAAATATTTTGTTATTTTCGGCTGTATGGCTGTGTGGGAATGCATAGAAAAAAGTTCATTGTACATAGATACAGTGCCTGTTTAACATTATCATTTAAATCCCCAGATATTAGATAGTTTTGCATGAAACTATAACCTGTCAAAGTTTGGAAATTTGCATCAAATTTTCAACAAGCTTTGACAGGTCAATCCTAGATATATATATATATATATATATATATATATATATATATATATATATATATATAGATAGATAGATATAGATATGTAGGATTGACGATCATCTATGATCTTCTCAAGCATAATTAAAAACACTTGTGAAGCTTAAAACGTTTAATAAGGGTTAAAAAGAATACAAAACTAAAACGTGAATTAAAATTAACGAAGACAAAGTGATAATTCAGCAGACAAGATTATTGTGTAGCTGCAGAGGGTCTCTGTGCCCTCGTCCTCGGGCTGCTTCGTCTTCGCTGCTATCGTTTCTCTTCCGATCAATCTCGAGCTCTGGGGGCAGAGCAGCTTTTGAAGGCCAGCATCTGGCGTCGTCACACTTGGTTGGAACCTCCTCTTCTCTGATGTTGCCACTTCCAATCCCACACACTCGGACATCCTAGACGGCGGTGTCCTCATCACCACGAAGGTTGAATCTGTACTCATCCGTCCTAAGCCAATCGTGGTGGAATTTGAACCCAGACGTCGGATTTTCACTGGTCAGCGTCATTGAAATGCAATTGAAAAGTCTGAAAGAAAATAGAAAGAGCAGTAACATGTACATTAAAAAATCCAGTTTTCACGTCTTAGTTAACAGACTTCCAATCCCAACATTTTAGTTTGTACGTCGTGAACTGAAAACAGCACTTAAGAAAACCAGTCTTTAGGGAATCGTCGTTAAATTAATCCTCTTTTTCCTCTTTCTTCGAAAGTTTTAACTTTTCATAGCTGGTTAAAAATGACACAATTCGGGTAAAAAAGTCACATTCGGGGAATATCTTTCGAATTTTTTTTTTCAAATTAAATTTTATCAGGCTACCCTTTCATGTATCCGGCACAAGTGCTCGTACATACCGGACGTTCTCCTGAACCAGGTTTTTGTACATCATACGTGTCATTACCCTTTACTTTTGTTACTTCATATGGACCTAGAAATTTTTGTTTTAATTTTAAACCTGGATTTTGCTGAGTACGTTTTATAGCGACAATATCATTAACCTTAAATTTATTACCTTTCTTCGGTCTTAAATTATAAGTTTTTCGATTTTCCTCCTGGAGTTTTAGAATTTGTTGTTTTGCTTCTTTTCTCAACTCATTTCGTTTGTTAACAAAATCAGACTGCAATTCTGCATTCAAAATTTCTATTATTTTTACATGATCTTTACGATTCATTTTAGTTCCAAAGAGTAACTGAAATAGTGTTGTAGTTATACTTCTTTCAAAAGTAGAGTTTATGAATCGCTGAACATCATTAACATGAATACACCATCGCACCCCACATAGCACAAAGTTATCTATTGGTCATCTAGAAGATATCAGAGTCGGACAATATGTATATCTATTAGATGTTCAAGATTCTCCAGATAACATAAAACAGATATCTATTAGAGATTTGAGGTGTGATCTCTCTAACGACCAGACAATATCTGTAATATGCAGGAGGTCCATAAGAGATCTATATCTAAGTACCATAGCTATCCATTCCATATCCAGAATATCCAATTGATCCAAAACATCCCAGATATAGATATCCATTCCATATGCAGAATATCCAAGTGATCTGCAATAGCCCATAAATGGACATCTATATTATATCCAGACTATCCCAGATTTAGATGTCTATTTTACATCCAATATATCCTAATGATCTAAAATTGATCAGAAATGGATTTTACATTAATGGTTGAACAAAAATCACCACAAGCATTTTGAAACTTTCATTCTTGTTCAATTTTAATTCATCGCACCAAACATGCACCATTACCAACTGATTTTGAAATTGAACAGATCAGAGGATCATTCAACAGGTTGCATTTAATGTACCAACTCATTCATTGTTTCCTAGTTAGAATCTAATTTCAATCCTTGTATATTTATTTTTCTGCCTTGCCATTGTAAGATTATTCAGAAATTCATATTAATAGTTCAACAATGAACCATTGGGCTCCCCTAAAGTTTAGTTTTCGGAATAAGCTGGTAATTAAATAGAGCATGTTTTGCGAGATCATTTGAAACAGAAATGAAAGTTTCAAAATACACAGGATGATTTTTCTCTCAACCAATGAACAATGTAAAATCCATGTAACAGTATTTAGCAATTGAAAGAAATCTTGCATAAGCTATTTATATGAAATCAATACAGTATTAGTAATTTTTTTAAACTATAGATTTTATTTAGAGTTTCCTTATTATGTTTCTTCACAGTGTGTACCATACTCACTTCTACAATCTGTCAACCTTCTAGTGTTCTGGGAAAAAAAACTACACTGATTCTGTCTGATCATTTTGTAATTCCTTTTTTTTTTAATTGCACTCAACTACATATGAACAAATATATATATATATATAGTTTCTTTCATTCTTGTAGTCTTCACTTACTATTACTTGCTGAAAATTTATATGTATTCTTTTCCTAAATGACATAGCTTCCAAATTAAACTTCCTTTAAACTTGATTAAACTTCCAAATTGTCGAGTTACTATCACCCCCGCTTCATTCTACTTTGCAAAAAAGTAATTTTTTTAAGTGTGTAACATCATTATTTAGTTTTGAAAATATTCAACAGTCTTGCAGCAAAATTTTCTCTTTTAAAGAACACCCTAAGCATAAGTTTATTCAAGAATAGCAAGATTATTTTACTGTTGTAAGATGTTTTTGTAACTTGGATATTACAGTTATTAAAATGAACATCTCATGATGTACACAACTCAGTTGGTAGTTAAGTACTGCATGTTTTGTGCAAATATAGTAAAATATGCACGAGGTAGTTTTCTTTCAATCATCAAGCTACATAAAATACATCACCGGTTTTTAGCAATTTAGAGGAACTTCTTATGAAATATTTCATGTGAATTACAATATGAAAAATGTTGGTTATTTAAATGTTATAAGTTGTTACTTTAAAGTACTTCTTCAGATCACCTTTTTATTTGAAAAATTTTCAGAATGCCTCTTCACAAGTTGTACTATTCACTGCGAGAACCTGTCAACCTTTCAAAGTTCTTTTGGGGGGAAAAAATCCCTAAACAAGCAATATTAACTAACACAGGCAGTGTCTGATCACTAGGCAATTATGTTTTGGTTAACCCAAAAATTTCTGTTAACTCAAATGTACACTCAAAAGAAAACATTTCCAATTTTCTATTATGTACATATTTTTCTTTAGTTTTTAAAATGGCTTACATACTTTAATTTACTTCTTTTATGTTAGAATAACTATAAAATATTTTTTCCTACTTCAAATTCAACTAAGGAAAATATGGTAGAAATTATATAAAGTACACTCAAAAGAAAACATTTCCAATTTTCTATTATGTACATATTTTTCTTTAGTTTTTAAAATGGCTTACATACTTTAATTTACTTCTTTTATGTTAGAATAACTATAAAATATTTTTTCCTACTTCAAATTCAACTAAGGAAAATATGGTAGAAATTATATTAATGATATAATCCCTCCTCCAAATTATTGTTCAATGGCAAATCTAAGCAAATTGTTCGAGACTTAACCCAACCATTAAACAAACTTTCAGTACTAATTTATCAACTCTAGTAAAGTTTGAATAACTAAGTATTAAAAGGCTTGAGCTAAAATAAGGGAAAAAAATAAGAAAAGAATTCAAAGTGTAGAACTGAAATAGAAATGAAAATACATTTTATTTACAAATACATACAAACTTGTGTATAATCACAGGAAAAAAGGAAGAAAAACAATTTCAGAAGGAACATTTTTGAAATTTATGCAAGTAACCTAGATTGATAAGCATTAGTATTACATCTTCACTTGCAATGCCTCAACCAGTCTTTAATAGCCAATTCTACATCATTGTTGCAGACTGCTGCATACTTGGGATTTCTTCTGACTGCATCTGAAAGTAAAGAAAGTTTTTTTACTATCTTTCATTAATTATCCACTTAATAAAATGCAACACACAGCTGCCTGCAAAAATACACAAAGCCTCCAAAAATAGATGAAATGTATGCAACTTTAAAAAAAAATCAAGCATTAAAAAAACTGTTTACCAATTATGATACTGCTATTTTTCAAACTGCCAAATGGCTCTTTCCCTTTTGCACCATGCCAACTAAACTTCATACCAAGCTCGTTGCTAAAGCACCTTTTCATGGCTCTCCAGACAAAAGAACCCAAAGTTCCCCCACCAATGAGGGCCAATTCAGAACACTACAAAGGAGAATTATAAAATTACATAATATAATCAATTATATATAAAGTAGCAGAAGATAACTAATAAAACAGATCTAATGCAATTTTTTAAGCTATGTCAAAGAAACTTGACGATTTTCTGCTTTTATAGTGTAGATAATCAAGTTACAAAAAGAAAAAAGGTCAAGACTGTTTTATAATGTATTTTTAAACTTCTAATAAGCAAGTCTATAAAATAAAGAAATCAACTTTCGTACAAGAAATCACTACTGAAATCAAAAACAGAATTAATGAGTATACAAAAAAGTTTCTATCACATAAATAAAAAAGTGATTTCTTTATATGGACTGCATTGAATATCAGGAAGAGGGGGAAATGGAATTGCTTTTTATGACCTAGTACTTTACAGAAAATATTTAATGAACTGTAATGCATTTAAATTTTGTAAACTAAAATTTCTTATTTTGTTTATATTAATCTTTATACTTAATTACTTAATATTTAAAGAGTAAAAAACATACAAGCTGTTCATGCACATCTGCTTCACTGATGAGAGCCGCTTCTAAAACAACCAAGTCTTCTTCACTTGACAGTGGTAATGAGACAGGATATTTCACCCTTCTTTCCTGAACAGCAGTTGAGATATTTTTTTCTTAAATAGAAAGACACACATCATTAATACTAAATAAAATACTGACTAGTAAACACAAAGCTTAAAAAAAAAGAAAAGAAAAAAAAAGAAAAAGAAAAAAAAAAAGAATTTTTTTCCCTAGTAAAATAACTATAATGCAAAAGCAAAATAAACTGCAATTATAAAAAGTTGTGAAAAAGCAGATCTCATTTATAAAATGCTGCGTATTTTATATACAGTTACATATTTTAAATGGAGTTTATAGAATTAAAAACTTTCAAGTTTTTTGGATTTTACATTTCCTAGTTTATTTCACAGTTTTGCTCGTAATAGATCATATGTAGTAAATAAGTCTTTCACTTACGTAAAAAATGTCTAAAATTCAAAGTTTTGTGATATTTAGCTCTTCTAAATGTATAAAATCTAATTAAAAACAGCTCTTGTCAGTTATTGTCATTATTAATTCCAAAAATTATCATTCTTTTAAAGTTTTTGCTCCCGTGGTTTTCTTAAGGATTGAAGAAAAAAACTGTATACCATAGAAATTGGACAAATGTTAATCAAACAAAAGTTTCCAATAATGGTTAGTTTTAGAATAACATTGGCATCCAGTGGTTAACTTTTGACAAAAATGTACAGAGATAAGAATGAGAAAAAAGCAATGAGCTTAAATTTAACCATACATACAAGTATAATTTTCAACCCAAACAGAATAATACATAAACATTGTGTGTGTGTGTAGGGGGGGGGGGGTCACTTAGAAAAATAAAAGCTTTTATTCATGCAAATTCATTAATATCCCTTATACCTTCTTGACATTATTCCTTCTTTTTAGACAAAATTTGTGTATTGTGATTTCTTAGCTTAGTTTAGTTTACAAACTTCTGGATGTATTAAAAAGTTGAGAAATTTATAAACATAAAAAAATTGCAATCGCGTACTTTGTAATTGCATTAGAAATAGAAAGAAACACTTAAGGGAAAATATTCGTTTACAAAAGGTATATAAAATGATTGGAGTAGGCAACTATAAAACATGAGAACGACGATCTTCTTTTAAGTATATATTAATCTACAGCGTCTTTTTTTTTTTTTGGAAAATTGAAGGTAGAATAAGAAAATCTTAAAAATTCGACACATCCGTTTAAGATTCTTTTTCCTGACTAACTGTAGCATAAAGGCAATAAGGTCCAATATGGATTTAAGATGCCTCTGTAATGGCATAGATGTGAAACGTTCAAAATAGTTTTGCTTACGAAACTGTAATTTAATTTGCTTTTGACGTTAAGCTTCTCAAACTATATATACAGATAAACTAAGATAACTTAGATCACTCGGAACGTTATAGATTTCTAATACTTCTGCGAACAACGTCTAACAGAACTTTGGTTCCCGCCAATGCCAATGTTTCAAAATGGCATAAAATCTGTTCTATAAAATTTTAAAGCCCACCGATGAATTCTATTATACAGTTAGAACTTATTCTTTCATAAACAATACAGAATAATAAAACTTACTTTTTCAGTAATTGCTTAGGTAAGTGAAAATCACGTTGAATAAGTTTCACATCAAGGATCACATAAACAGAACAGAATATCATTCTCGGCGCAGGCTCAACGTGAGAGTATGACGTCATTGAGTTCAGACGCGGCTGTGGAACAGTAATTTCCAATCTCCAAAAAACATCCAAACTTCTTTGTAAATAAGATGTCTACAAATGCATATCTTATGGATGTTATAAATGCACATCCAATAGATTTGTAGCTTTCAATGTCAATTAAATATGTATGGGACATCTATTTCATCAGGTACATAAGATATCTAAGGATGGATTTCTTATGGATATTATCTAGTCATATCCCATAGATATCTTGTCCTGGAAGACTATTAGATATCTGTAAGCCATCTAAGGATATCCTATAGAGATGGCAATTTAGATTTCCCATAGATATACATTTTTCTATTCATATAAATATCCATTAAATATCCTGCATGTTATAGACCAGTTTGGATATCTATTAGACCTGATTTGAACATAGTGTGCTGTATGGGACTAGATTGTCTAGAGATAATTTTGACAAAACTGAAGGTATGATAGCATTCAGTCGCTCGATTTGACAGTTTGCTCTTGGTAAACCTGTAATTATTTGTATATGGTTAATGTTTTCTTGAGTAAAATAGTCCTCAAAATTCTTAGAAGTAATGTGGAACCTTTGTCCGATGTTATAGAGGATGGGCTTCCAAAGACAGCTTTTTGAATATATAATTTTGAGATTACTTCGGCTGCGTCAGTAGATTTTGTAGGATATAGCTAGACAAATTTTGTAAATCCGTCGATTACCGAAAAAAATATGTTTAATTTTTATTAGTACTCTCCAAAGGGCCCAAGTCATTAATGCGATGTATATGTATAGGCACTTCTTGCTTGTCTAGGATATAGTATTCCCTCCTGCTTAGCTCGCTTCCGATTAGTTAAAATACCGGGTGATCCAAAAGTCAGGACAAACTTTAAAAATTAATAATTCGAAAACGAATCGAGATACAAAGATACGGTTTGCACCAAACGGATGGAAAAGAACCCGGGTTTTGTGTCGCAACGAAACGAAAATAGTTCTCTTGGTGTCCAACAGATGGCGCTGTCGGATTTCTGATATGGGATTATGCAAAGCGACAAGCAATATAAAAGGGAGCGACTGGAGGAGGTAATGGTAGTCGAAGCTTATACACATGGAAATGCTGTCCATAGTTGAGAAAGCCCTCTTAGTCAAACTTTATTATAAGAATGCGGAAAGTGCCACAGCGGCATTGCGAGCATATCGCTACATGAAGGGCATGCGAGGCAGAAAAGGACCAATAACGCCTTCTGCATTGATCAAAATGATGAAGAAATTGAATCTACCGGATCTTTGGCGTCACGTGCAAGAAGGGGTCGTCCCTCAACAGCCGCTGCTGTTGTCACGACAGTGGATCAGACGGTGCAATCCATGTCGGCGATTTCTGCACATGGGGGAGCAGTGCCCGAGAAGTTTCGAGGCAGACAGGAGTGTCGTACGGAAGTGTGTGGAGAACACTGCGAATAACTCTGAAACGGTATCCGTATAAGTTGCAACATAACCAAGAACTGAAACCTCCTGACTTCGACTCTCGTCGAGATTTTGCCAATTGGGTATTCAATAAAATGGAAGAGCAGCACGACTGGCTTCACACTGTGCGTTGGACAGATGAGGCGCATTTCACACTTTCTGGCGCTGTTAACACCCACAATTGTCAAGTGTGGACCACAGAAAATCCACATGCATTTGTTGAGGTACCCTTGCAACAACCTAAAGTAACAGTCTGGTGTGGCTTCACTGCTCATTTCATAATTGGTCCATATTATTTCGAGGAAGTCACACAGACGGGTTTCAAAACAGTTTCTGTCACTGGTCAGCGATATGCAGCACTGTTACAGAACAACATTATTCCTGAACTGCAAACGCGACAGGCACTTCAAACAGTCACCTTTATGCAAGATGGAGCACCACCTCATATTGCTCTGCCTGTGCAACATCTGCTCCGCTCAACATTTGGGGAGGACCGCATTATCAGTCGCTGCTTTAATCAATCATGGCCTCCAAGATCTCCCGATCGTACGCCCTGTGACTTTTGGCTGTGGGGATTCTTGAAGTCAAAAGTGTACCGCGATCAACCGGCCTCACTAGCAACACTGAAAGATGCCATCCGCCAAAATGTGTCTGCCGTAAGGCAAGAAATGCTACTAAATGCTGTGAACGTTGTGGTGACTCGTCTCACAACTGTACTTCTGAATGATGGGCAGCACATTGAAAATTTACTGTAGTACCAATTAACTGTAATTAAGCTGACTTGTAAGTTGTCAACATTTTTTCATTTGTAAATCATCTTTTGGTGAAATAAAACACTATAGCGCCATCTGTTGTTCGTCAACAGAACTATTTTGGTTTCGTTGCCACACAAAACCCGGTTTCTTTTCCATCCGTTTGGTGCAAACCGTATCTTTGTATCTTGATTCGTTTTCGAATTATTAATTTTTGAAGTTTGTCCTGACTTTTGGATCACCCGGTACATGGTATGCAATTAGCTATGCAATTTTCGATTTTTTGTTTAACTTCAGGGATATAAAACTCCTGGCGTATATTTTCTTCTGTGTGTTTAACTGCAAAATAGCACTGTTCATGAGCCCTCTTAATTATGCCTTGTTGCATTGCTTCGGTGATATCCAGCAAATCGTTACCACTGACGCATTTATAAAGCACATTTTTTTCAAAATACAATCATCATAAGATTTTGACTGCAAAATTTCTTTATTTTTATGTATTCGTCGGTGTCCTGAGTTTTAATTCTTTTAAGTGTCATGTCATCCGTGGTGACTAAGTAAACTGGATTTCTGCTCAAGGCATCCATATGTCTCATGCTTGACCCACTTTTATGTTTGATTGTATAGTCAAAATCGGATAGAAACAAAACCCCATCTAGCAATTTTAGTGCAAATATCTTTCTTAGTAATGGTCATTGTAAATGCGCTGCAATCTGTCGCTTTTTTAAAGGGAATGCCCAACACATAAATTCTAAATTTTTTAAAGCCTCAATAACAGCTTTAACCTCCAATTCATAGCTAGAAAGTTTGAGCTGAGCCTCTGTCTTTTTCTTATTCATAAAATAAACGGGATGAAACTGATTATCTATAATTGACCTCTGTAGCATAACGGCTCCAAAACCATCAATGCATGCATCATCACAATGAATTTCTGTTTCGCGTTTTGGATTATAAATAGAAAGAATGGGTTCTGCCGATAAAATACATTTGAGTTCATTAAGAGATTTTCCTTCGGTGTTTTCAAATTTGAATTTAACATCTTTCTTCAATAAATAGCTTAAAGGTTTAGCAGTAACTGGACAATTTTTTTATAAATTTACGAAAATACCCCGTTAGTCCTAGAAATCTCTGAACATCTTTAGCTGATTTTGGCTCTCGGAAATCTATTAATGCTTTAATTTTCAGTGGACAGGGATGTAATTTACCATGCCGAATCCTGTAGCCAAGAAAATCGATCTCGCGTTTTAAAATGTTACATTATTAAAAATTTAGTTCTAAGCCGTATTCAGATGTAGTCTGCAACTGTTGAGAGAATACTTCAAAATAAAAAACTAATTTCATTAAATGCAGGCTTCATCTACCCGATGCGTGGTGTAATTGGACCAAAGAACGAGACGTCCTTTCACTTACAATATAACATTTATTCGCATACAGCTGATACGTGACACAAAAACAAAGACAAAAAAAAAAGAAAGAAAGAAAAAATACACCTGCTCTCACGGCTGCTGAAAACGGAAGTTCGTCTGTAACATGACTTGTGGCGCACCCACTCGCATTATTCATTTTGGCGTTGCATTTATAATACCCCTCCGCCCCCCCTTGAGACTTTGGGAGAGTCTCAAATTCACAACATTGATAATTAAATAAACCTAATCTTTTCGGTGCCTTTACGCACCTTCCAGATGAGGTGAATCTCTTTAATATTACATCATCTGAAGTCCTAACATCAGAGGTTCCCTCAGGACCAGATTCCTCCTCAACCACTCGGTCTTTAACAACACAAGTTTCACTTGATTGAATTTCTAAGGGGTAGATTCGTTGTACCGGTCGCAGCACTGTTCCATTCCGAGTTCTAAATTTTACAGTTCAAATTTCCCCATCCCTTCCCGGGATCAGCTCAATTATTCTTGCCATCGGCCAAAACAAGCGTTTTTTATCATCTCCCGAATTAACACTATTTCATTAATTCTAGACTCACGCGAAGGCCTTTCATTATACCTCTGAACAAGTTCACCTAGGTATTCTTTTCTGAACCACTTTCTTAGCTCATTAAAGTGTTTGTTTCGCTCCTTTATTCTTTTTGATAACCTTTGGGAATCTATTTCATCAATATCTAATACCCCGAAACAGTGATTTTCTCTTAGAAACATAGGGGGTGTAAGAGGAACCAATTCCTGCGGATTCTCTGAAACATAGGTTAGAGGTCTGCTATTAATTATATTCTCACATTCACAAATTGCAGTACTCAATTCTTCTTGAGATAATATAGACTTATCAAGGGTACGTCTTAACAATTCTTTAATTATTCGAACTAACCTTTCCCACCATCTTCCCCACTAGTTCATTAACATTAAAAATTCCAGATACTAAATTATCAACATAGAGTGACATTTTTAATTTTTGAGCAATTTCATTACATTGAGTAGGGAAATTCTCTAAAAGATGCATTAAAGAGGCATTCAGTAAGTAAGGGCAACGACAATGTCTCAGTGGCGGATTAATACAAGTTTGTCGGGGGGGGGGGGGGAGGGTTGTTAGAAGATTAACATATACATCCATTTTATGGAAGTAAAATAGGATCTTTTACATTAATTTCTCTTTTCTCTGGGGGGGTCTCCCCTCCGCACCCCCCCTCTTTAATCCGCTCTTTCAATGTCTATAAATTTCTTGCTCTTTTGAGCCTGGAAAGATGAATCTTAAAAAATCACTATCTTTAGGAGCAACAGACAGCATCAAAATGCTTTCTCGATATCAGCACTTATACCGATTGGAAAAGTTCTAAAACGGTCAAGAATGTCAGGAATCATTTCTAGTAAATTAATTCCTTTATACAAACATTCATTTAAAGAGAGTTTCGCTCTCTGAGAGGCAGAAGCATCAAATACCGGTCGAATCTTCGTTGTTTGGCTACTCAATTTCAACACCGGCCTATGTGATAAATAGTGACAGTTATTACTCAATTCGTTTTTTGGTACTCTTTCAACTACACCCATTTTTTCCCATTCTATGAATACCTTCTTACAATCATCAAAATAATTACCACACTTTAATTTATTAATCATTTTCTCATGGCTCTTCCAAGTCAGTTCCATATTATCATGTAAATTCATAGAATCGTATTTCCACGGAAGCTCAACTTCGTATCTCCCACTAGGAAGAATTTGCATTTTTTTCTTTATAATCAGATAAATCATTTTTATTTTTATCTGTTTCAATAGGATCAGATATCCCCAAAACATCAAGTTCCCATAGTTCATGCAAAGGAATTCTCCCAACATGCATACACACAGTTGTCATGAAATTATTCTTTCCGCGAAAATTCTGTTTTCCTATCACCGTCCACCCCAGCTTACTTTCGACGACTGTTAAGCCGGAATCTAATTCTACTACATTTTCTGTTAATAATTTTCCAAATTACATCAGCCCCAATTAAAAGATCAATTTCCGTTGCATCACAAAATGAATCTGACAAAGTTATTTTTCTGTTCTTTAAATCAGTCAAAACTTTAATCATTTATTTTAGGAATTAATCGGCATATCTTTTTTTCTGAAAGAACTTCAAAACCACAAGAATAACTCCTATTTAAATTGCTCACTTCAATAGCGAAAACTTTGTGTTCTTTCGGTTTCGTCCCCCCCCCCCCCCAAACAGCGCATGAATCACTGTTTCACTTCTAAGAGGAGATGCATTAAATAGATTTATAAACTTTTCACTAATGTAACTGCTCTGGCTAGCAGAGTCGAACAGCGCTCGAATTTTCTTCTCATGACCTTGACACCGAAAGACCAGGCAAAGTGTTTGTAAAACAACACATTCGCTTCTGCAGCAGTTAGAAAGGGAATTCTCTGCTTTACAAACCATCTCCTTTGCTTGTTTCGGACACATTATTTCAAAATGAGAATTATTATTATTACACAGACAGGGGCGTAGCCAAGGGGGGGGGGTTAGAGCCCCCCCCCATGAGGAATTTTTTGCCATATAAAATGTATATTCTTCACTCCCTTATCACACACATGTATGCATATATGTGAGTTGCAGTAGTCATATGTTTCACTTTTACCATACCACATTTAGTTATCATCACTGATTTCATTTATTCATATTTTAGGGATGCAATTTTTATTGCATTTGGAAATTGCGGCACAAGCTTTTTTGCTGGATTTGTCATATTCAGTGTCGTTGGATTCATGGCTCATGAGCTTGGTGTACCAGTGACTGAAGTAGCAGCACAAGGTAAAATAATTTATTTCCATTAAAACGGTATTAAGAATATTGTAAAATTATTTTATAATCTCCGTCAAACATAAGCTGTTGAGCTTACATGCTTTTTAGATACATTTAAATATACAGGGTGTGTCACCATTCCCTCCCGGGTTTGGAAGGCTTATAAATATATATATATATTACCAATACAGCAACAGACTTTATTGACATTATTGACAACAAACTTTATTGACTTTATTGTAGAAAGAAATGTTACAAGTTTTATTTCACAGAAGTCCAATATGTGAGCCTTTCGTGACAGGACGGATTAATGCATTTTGTCGGGGGTGGGGGTGGGGCAAGGGCAGTTAGTTTGTCGGTGGGGTCGGTTAGTTAGAAGATTGACATATGCATCCACTGTATGGAAATAAAATAGGATGTTTTACAATAATTTCTTTTTTCTCAACTGGAGTGGTAGCCCCTCCGCCCTCCCCTATAATTCGTCCTTGTTTCGTGATTCGGAAAATATCAAGTCTAAAGTGAAATTCCTCCCGCACCCTCACACTCGTTTTAACATGGTAACAAATACAGTTTCGACTTTGGCACGAACGCACGATCTTTATTGTAACCACATAAAAAATAAATCGCATGGAATTGGGTCCGGAGAGCGAGGTGGCCAAGGAAGAAGGCGATTGTCGTCTGCAGATCCTCGTCCATCCAACGACGAGGAAGCCCGTTATTTAGAAACAAAACTTGTAGTATTTCTTTCTTGGAGAACAAACTAACTGCCCTCCCCCCACCAACAAACCCCGACAAAATTGCATTAATCCGTCATTGTCGCAAAAGATTCACATATTGGACTTTAGTGAAATAAAACTTGTAACTTTTTTTTTCCAATAAATTCAACTTTGTTGCTCTATTGGTAATGTATATGTATATTTTATAAGCCTTCCAAACCGGAGAGGAAACTGTGACACCTCCTATATATCACCACATAAATTTCTTTATCTGAAAAATTTATATTTTTAAAACAGGAGCTGGATTAGCCTTCGTTGCTTATCCTGAAGCAGTTTCTCGACTTCCCATTTCCCCACTTTGGTCATTTCTCTTTTTCTTGATGCTAATGACACTTGGACTCGGAACACAAGTAAGAATATTTAGAATACTTAAGAACAACTCTTATATTAAGGACTTTTTCTGGCTGAGGTTTGTTTAAACAGTAATTTTTATTGCTCATTTGGTTCTTACTAGGTTACGAATAGATTTAACATGTATCATAAATTAGATGCACTGACTCATTTTTATGATCTGAAGGGGAACAGTCACCTGAAGCCCTGTGGCTTCAGATGACTGTTGCCACTGCCGAAGAGCAAAAAATTTTTTATTTGAAACAGCTGTATGACCTTTCAAGTAACCTTTATGGTGTTATTTTACAAAGTTTATTATTATTTTATGATTTTAAACTTCTATCTCCTTTCATCTTCTAGAAGGGTAATACTTGCATCGATAATGTAATATTCATTACTAGTAAATAATAGTAATGCAATCATTGTAAACCCAGCTGCAGCTGATTTAATGTCAACATCAATTCTTTTATACTCTCTAGTAGTTACACAAGGACGTAAGTCCCGGAATAGTGTATAGTGCGTATAGTGTTAGGGGGTATCCTACCCCCTCCCCTCCCCTTAGCAAAATATCAATCGGAAATCTTTGATCTTTGAACATCATTTTCAAGTGAAATCATTTTATACATGTAAAAGTATAAAATGAATGAAAGCAGTCAGAAAATTTTGAGTTTTTGAGGTACTTACTAGTACCAAAATGTACAAGCACGGAATAGCGTTAGTCGGGCAATTTTGAGCTTCAGGAGCAATTTCACATTCTGTTTATTCAAAATTCTTCTACGCTATTACGTCTACCATGCAAAAGTTTAATAATTTAACCTGTTTGCTAAAATTACTTTTTTTTTTCCTTTTTTGTACTTGGTAGTTTACGATTATAGAAACTGTCGTCACTACTATTGTTGACACCTGGCCTGAGAAACTGCGCCGAAGAAAATCTTGGGTTTTATCATTATCTTGCACAGTGATGTTTATGCTTGGTCTGCTAATTTGCACAAAGGTAAGTAAATTATTAATATTACATAATATTACGAATTTTTGAGGTGAATTGTACTTGTGAGTTAAATTTATTCAAAAATTCGAATTCTACACGTCAAATAATTAAAGTTTGCATTATGTTGCATGTAAATCGGTTGACTAGGATGCGAGATATGAAGTTTTGGGTTTCTTCATTGTTAAACATATTGTTTGGCTTTGACTAGAGAAATATTGGCGATATCGCTTAGCTGGCTTCAGTTTTAGGAACTTCTTTTTGTCGCCAAATTTGTCACCATTTCTCCAAAATGTCGCCAAGATTGGGACAATTGCCGTGATTTTACTGATGGGGCCTGTAATGTTAGCTTTCCTCCACAGGTATTAAGCAATAGCATTAGTATTACGTTATCAATATGCCCGACCAATACGAAATGTTCCTGAAGATGAATTACCACGAAAGTGCTAGAAATTTCGGAGAGACTGTATAAGATGGGCAGATCACGTCCCAGCAGTTAATTCAGTTGTGAGCGAATGCTTGTTGAGTTCACTCATTAGTAGCAATAAGACTGTGTATTTTGCGCTTCTGAGAGCAATCTCTTCTTGCTTGTTTTGAGAAACTTAGTAAATCATGTTTGTGAATACTTCATTGTTGTAAGCTAAGGTGCAGATGGCAGTTTCCCACAAGAATTTCTACTGAATTTTAGCCTGTGGAAGGATTTTATAATATGAGAAATACAGCATTTGAGGAAGATTCTATAAATAGCTGAGTCTTAAAGCGAGTTATTGCTTGTTAATTTCTGTGAATTACGTACTGAAGGTTGTTCGTCGAATTTCTAGAACTAATGAAATTTGTTTTTCGCTCTGTCGAGTGGACTGATTACTAGAACTTTTCATATACACTGGACGTTAAGCTACGAACTCGAAAGCTAAGCGGAATTTTCTGCAACAACATTCCTGAATGCATACATGAGTCAAATTTCATACACGAGTACAAACACCATTCTGCAGCTAAAATGGGTAAGCGGATTCTAACCAGCTTAACAAACATACACGAGATGCGTTTAAGGGTGGGGGGTGTTCAACAATGCCTGCTGCGTAATATTTTGTTTAGAAAAGCAACAAATTTAACAAGGAAAATAAGCAACACGGAATGCATAACGATTTCAACAGTTTTTTTATCACCCTCTTATCGTACCTTTTAACGGTGTATTTCGAAAAAATCGCGTGATAACGGTATATGAATACAACTAAACTAATTAAGTCAAGCCCTTCGAGTTTTTAGGTCCCGCGATGGCCTAGTCACTAAACTCCGTTCCCGTAAGAATACGGAAAGTAACGGAGCACCCGGCTTGGCCAGTGCTTCGAAGGGTGAACTCCCCTCACGACTGGGCTGCTGTGGGAGCGTGTACGCTTATGGGAGCTGGTGAGGGTAAAATCCGTCGTGGCTCCAATGTCCTCCATGTTTAATGATACCTCTGGGAGTGCCGATTTCATATGGTTGGTCCCTCATCTGGAATTGGTTCAAAATTAGGGTATTCGGAGCTAAGTGGGACTTCCTCCCACTGGGGCTCTTTAAAATGGAATACGCCCCTTCCGCCCATCGCCTTCCTATCTGGGGGATCTGGCACCGATCCGTGATTGCCAAACGGTATTAGCAACAACAACAGAATTTTTAGAGAACACCTCTTTAAATCAATACTATACGCAGTAATCTATGTATATATAAATACGCTAAGCATAACATTTCTGTCCCTTTTGCAGCACATTGCGCAAACGGATGAGCGCGAAATTCCTCGCAGTTAAATTTCGTATGGAGTTGGTTGTGCGAATGTAAAAATTTTTGTGTAATATGCTAATGCACCGTAAAAAGTTAGAGAAGTAATTTGGCACTCAGTATTTCACGCCAAGTCGAGCGATGGTTCCATTGTAGTGTCAATTTTGAACTAACAACACTAAGTTTCAGCAGTACTGTAGGGTTACACTTTTACAACAAAATTTGCAAGAAATGGAATTATTCCCCATTTGGTGAAACGCCAATGACTGAAATGTGCATTTGCCCTGTGCTTGGCAGTTTTTTTTAGACGGTCGATGAGTGCGCGGAGTGCTGTAAATTCCATGTTTTAAAGCTGTGGGAAAACGAACCGAACAGGGCAAGTTGCAGTCCAAGAGCCGCTGCACAGAAACGCGCCAATTCGACAATTTCTTCACAATCTTCCGCCACGCAGTATGCTGAAGCAAATTTTCTCCGAAAATATTATTGAAGAAATAAATATCTCACCAATTAATAGGGAATGAAAATAGTATTACTAATCTAGTGCATGGAAATATTTCCGAAAGCATACTCTCAGATTACATATTGAAGCCAGTTATAATAGAACCTGAAAATCATAGGCGCCGACTTCATGGGGCTTGAAGGGGCTTCAGCCCCCCCAATATTTTTATTCAAGGGGCTGAGCCCCTTCAAAAACTTCACTCCAACTTTTTTGTGTCAAATCATATTTCTTCCTCCAAATCGGTTAAACTTAAGAATCCTAAAAATAGAGAATGTATCGCTAGCTTCTGTCTCCCACTCCGCTTTTTCTTTCACAGGGATTCAGGAATTACGTTGGGCGCCTGTAATGCCGTAAGGCACGGATGTCAACCTTCTTTATCAAGAGCGCAAGCACAAACAAATGACCATCAGATAGCTAGGCTAAAAGAAACGGGTGTTTTCCCCCACAAGAACCCTTCAGATTTTACACCGTGACACAATTGATGATGGAATTGCTTTCTAGTAGGGAGAGGACTGCGTTTTTTTAAGGAGGGTCGTTCTCATGTAATGTAATCTTTCTTTTTTAAATCAGTACAGCAAAAGCTTTCACTTTTGTTCTATTGTGAGATACAGACTCTTCTGTAGACGTCTGACCATAAGGGAGATTTTCCCATTATGCAAAACTGCAAACGATTGTGACATTCCCATTTCCCAGCAGTATTAAGTTTCGATGCTGAAAATAAACCGTTTAAATGTGACTTAAAAACAATTCAAGGCAGAAAATTGATAGTCAAATTTAAGTTTGAAGATTTTAAATCATGAAGAACCTTGTGAGATAGATGAAAAATTGATGTTTAATACAGTTTCGGATATAGACAGTATTCATTTCTTTATACGCTTTATCAAAACTTTACTAATATCGAACGCTTAACGTTTCTGATTTAGCTACAGTTAAGAGCTAAATAAAAAATGATTTCATAAAAATCTTCGAGCAGCACAACTTCTGGATTATATTTTATAATTGCTTGCTCTTATCTTCTCTCTTTACATATAAAACTCTATCCCCCATCAAGGGCGTAATCAGAGGTGGGGGGGGGGAGAGGGCTACGCCTGGCTGAGCACTACTTAGCTGTCTCCCAGCCCCCCCCCCCTACGATTTTCAAAAATTTTTGTTAGTTTATACATAAATACGAACATTTAGAAACGAACATTTGAAAACCATGAAATCTTTAAGAAAACTCGTTGTTTTAGGCGAATTTCGGTTCATTATTTTGCTACTCTTGGCTGCATATGGTGCCAGTGGCGGATCCAGAGGGGGGTCACAGTGGTCATGGGCCTAGATTAACCATCTCGCCAAGAAAGAAGGAAGAAAAAAAAACGAGGGCCCAAGCCGAGCTTGGACAAGGCCCAAAATTCAGAGAGGCCTTGATCATATGCATACATATCATATTGTGTTGCTAAAAGAGAATTCCTCTTTAGAAAACCATTAGTCTCTGACTAATTTACTTTATTTTATAACAACACTAGAGTATGCACACAATATTCTGACTATGTGCTCAGTCGTTGTTCCTTGGCAGAAAAATATGCAGCCGTTTTGTAAATATGTGCATTCATCCATATTCATCCATACATAGAGGACAAAGGAAAGGGGAGTCACAGCGAGCATGATTAACGTAAGGGTGAATGGGGTAGTTGCCTCGAACCCACAATGAAAGAAAACGATCAAAATCAAAAAAATGGTTTTAGAAAAATGTGTGAATTGGGCGTGTGATACATATACTCGTATTCGACCCCCACCTCCACCCCACACTTGCAAATAGCCTCCCTCTTCTGTAAAAGCACTCTATGAAGCACCTATGTTTGTAAATTATTATTTATGGAATATCAAACTAGCGTAACTGCTACAAAACCATAAAAATTATAGAGGAGGAAGGAGGGGGCTGTCATGGGGAAAGAGGGACTGTACCTAAACAGGGCCGGATTACCCATTAGGCTGAGTAGGCTTTCACCTGTGGGCTCCTACCATTTTAGAGGCCTGCGTTAAAATTTAGAAGGAAAAAAATATAATCAAACATTATTAAAGCTATTTTAGTGTTAATATTTATACAGTATATGTATATGTAACTCTGAGAAAATAATTCTGATTCATTATTGACTTCGTACACAAGAAACACTTTATGGCATTGTACACTTCTTAATTGAAATTTGAATGAATATGTGCTAGAAAGTTTGCAGCTGACTATTTAGCTTGAATTTTTATGTGCACATTTCAGTGATACCTTGCATTAGATGGATGCATATTTTGCAAATTCAATAAGGAGAACTTTTAGCACTGTGTTTATACGAACGGGCTATGGTAATCATAAGAAGGCTTATAAACAAAATACCCTTCGTACCCCAGTCATCACAATCATATTTTATACAACTTTTTTCCGTTCTGAATAAAAATTAATTTTCGTATATTGTTACACAAATATCATCAGAATAAATTTCAAATAACATAATGCGTTATGGTTTTAGTTTATAAAATGAATACTATGTATCCATTTAGCCAAAGCGTCTCTGACTTACCAATTGCTAGTGTGCTAGTTTAATTTGTTTTGATAATTGTTAAGGTAATCTGGAACAATTTTCCAAATAGAAGGGTGATTTAGAGTGCAGTGGAGTTTTTATATATGTTTTAAAAATAATATGGCGTAGACTATGATTTCGAATTAGATTTCATTCATTTTGTTTCCATTTTTCATATTATTGAGTATTCTTAAAAATTGTCTGTAAATATCTACAATAATTCAGAGTGATAATTTTGGCATTGTATATCTGTTTCTGTGTTATTCCACTTTTAAATTTAAAGTACGATTATATTTTATACAACTTTTCTCCGTACTGAATAAAAATAAATTTTCATATATTGTTGCACAAATATCATCAAAATATGTTTCAAATAGCATAATTCATTATGGTTTTAGTTTATAAAATGATTACTATGTGTCCATTTTGCCAGGAGCGTCTCTGATTTGCCAATTGCTTATGTGCTGGTTTAATTTGTTTTCATAATTGCTAAGGTAATCTGGAACGGTTTTCCAAAAAGAAGTGTGATTTAAAGTGCAATTCAGATTTTATATGTCGAGTTTTCTATGCCAAGTTCCACACGAAGCCCCCCCCCCCCGGCCTAGATCCCTCGCGCAGATAGTTGGCCATAACACCACATTTCAACATTTCTTTTCATTTTTAATGTTATTGAAAGATTATATGAGTATTCTTAGTTTAATGTAAAATGAAAGTTTTCAGTATTAAAATGTTTATGAAGACCTAAAATAGTGTAGACTCTGAATTTTGATATATTCTCGCACTTGGATTTCTTTGTTAAATCATTTTTAATTGTTAACAAGGATGATATTATTGAAAAATTAATTTTTTTCCTGCTGTGAAAATACTATGAGAATGAATTTAAAAGTATATTTTATTTATTTATTTGTTTTTACAATTCAAATCATGGAAATCCGTTTAAAATGTATGTGTCGAAGAGAGGACTTGTAACTTTGTATGATAGTTTGTATATTTGTTTGATTTGTTTTAATACATGGAAAGGAGGTATTTATTACTTCTTTGTTTATGTTTTTTTAAAATAATTTTAAATGTAATCCGTAAAAAGTTGTCAAAAAATGTAATCAGTTTTTCTGTCTTAAAGTAGTGCGACATTTAATTAAAGTCGATTCAATTTATGGGTATTTCATCATGTAGTAAAATAAAAAATACTATTTTATATTAGTAAAAATGAATGTTTGCAAGTAAATAAAATAATCCAGATTTTAGTATTTCGTCTCGTTTGTACTTCTAGGATATTTTGAAATATTAGCTGGAGTAATGTTTTGCAGAACAGTTTTCCACATTTGAGTGCATGCATTTTCTTTCGCATGAAATTATCATTAAATACATTTCGAAAAAGATTTTACTTGTTTTGCTGTTATTAACTTAATTAAAATTCAGTTGTTCTTTCAGAAGGGAGATTTGCTTTCTCCATATGTGTACTGAAGACTGATTCGAGATCTTGAGTTCAAATACTTAATTAAAAAAATGAGTTCAAAAAATTTTTGAAAAATTTATTAAATGGAATTCCTTTTATTTTCATGAAAGTGTTATGTTAAAAAAGCACATTTTAAAATCTCAATTCTAAAATTTCTGAACCCCTTAATTATACTGACGGAGAGAAGGATTTTGTGTCCCCCCGTCCACCTCCGTAAGGATACGAGCCCCCCCAATAATTTTTACAAGTCGGCGCCCGTGCTGAAAATGATGATTGGACTTTTATATGCTGACTTAATCGAATATCTGATGAATAGAGAACAATATCACAATAGCTACGATAAAATAATTTGCTACGATGACAATGAAATCAATAACTATGCAGTAGATTTTATGAATTCTTTGACTATGAGAGGTTTGAGTTTTTTCCGGTTAGCAGGGAGCAAGTGAAAAATTTCCAAATAATTGTGATCTGCGCGAAATTCTTACAAACCTAAAGCGATTTCCAGTACATAGTTGTTTTAGGGTGTATCACGAAAATTTTATTTTGGAAAATCAAACTTTCAAGTTGATAAAAAGTTGTTACTGTCATCACATACCTACCAAAAAAATTTTTTTGAAATCGAAAAATATTTAGGTCTCCCGGAATGACCCTGACGTCTTCAGTTTTTTAGTCAAAACGATATTTTTAAACATTTTTTTTTATAAAGTATGTATAAATCAAAATTAAATATTCAACAGCAAAAATGGTCAATTTCAGATAGAATCTATCAATAAAAAAATGCATTGCGACTGAAATTGAACATTTAGATCTCCCGGAATCGTAATGAAAATCTCCCATTTTTTGTCAACTAGCCGTATTTAAGAAATGTTGAAGAATCTTTCAAATTGTCAATCATTGTATTTATAATACAGACACTGCAATACAGCGTTCCGAAATAGCAAGAATATTTTTGTAGGCGAATATGGTGCTCAGATTTCAAGGTGATAAAACTGTAGCTCCCCCATGACTTTGGAGATAAGAGAAGTGCAAGACCATCACATGATTACTTCTTTCTCTCCCTCGTCCACCCTTCCTTTATTTTTCAGTTTGTTTTTTGCGTTTTTTATGTACGTAGCATCCATTTAGTGAGCATTTATGTTTTTGATTTGTGATTGAGTTCAATTTTTTTTGTTGTTTTACCATCATGAGTAGAAAAACTCATTCTTCATCAACAAGGAAAACTACTGACGATCCAATTGTCGGCCAACCTCTAGATATAAGTGATAGCAATGTTTTACCTACTAAAATTGATGTACTACGTTATTTTGAATGGGTGAGAAATCAGTTGAAGTCTGAAGGATGTCATCAACCAAAGAAAAAGGTAGTTGCAATGCGAGTGGCCCGTAAGCTAGAAGAAATATGGAAGAAGACTTCTATTCCTGTTTCATCTGCAAGCAACATTGTTTTTATGATTTTAAAACTATACACGAGAGATCTGAAAAGATGAAAAAGTCATCAGGGTGTAACGCAAAAAATGCCAAGAGCTTTAAAACGTCCGTTGAAAAGTTCAAAATCTGACATTGTAAATAATCTTTCTGATATTTGTTCATACAAATGTATAGATTTAGAGAAATGTTTGTGTCCAACGCAAGGGAAGGTTCCACAACTGGAACACAAGTTCTTGAATGACCAACGAAACCTGAGGCTTATGGTTATAGGAGGAATTGACACAGTAGATAGTAAAAAAAATCGAGAAACGTGCTAAAGGAAAAGTCCATACAATTCGAGTTAAACTGTAGTCTCCAATCAACAAATATCCCTACTTTACGACATGAAGGCATTGTTAGTGTCACTGACAGCGATTGCATTCAACAGGATTCAAGTGATGAAAGTATTTTAGCTATAAAAAATAAAATACCAGAAAATAAAAAGGAAAATTCTAGCGTTTCAGTAAAGCAAGTCCTTCCAGTAGATCTGCCACCATTTTCCAGAGCATGTGATCGCAGAGCAATTTCAATAGAGCGGGACCGCAACTAGCAAGTGCTCTTTTACAGGATTGAAAAGTTGTGACACCAGGAAATCAGACGGCGGTAATTGATAAATCGAAAGTTTTTCGTGAAAGAGTAAAGTACAGTGAAAGTATTGCAACTCGCACCTGAGAAATAATTTCTCTCTATTTTGATGGTCGGAAAGATGAAACTATGGTCAAAGAAAATGTACGTGGTAAACCTGTCCGGAAAACTATACAAGAAGAACACATATCTTTGGTTGAAGAACCAGGTTCAATATATCTTGGTCATGTAACTGCAGACAGTGGTTCTGGGAAAGACATTGTATCATCAATAATGAAACACATGGAATGTAACTGCATTGATGTGACAACTAACAAAGCTCTTGGATGTGATGGTACGCCCACAAACTCTGGAGTTTCTAATGGATCAGGTTGCAGGTTGGAAAAGCTACTTGCATTTGTGATGCGCTGCATACAATTATCAAAATAAATAGACAGTGAAATCAAAATTTATTTTGAATAACCTTTACATATTCAATGTTCCTTATTTGTAACCTTTATGTGTGTGTTTATATCTTTTGTAACCTTTTTCATCTAAAGATCACACTTTCTGATTTTTAATTTTAATATATTTTGTTCCTCCAAAATTTTTTTCCAATGTGTAATTATTTCTAATGTCACCCCTCCCTCCCCCTCCCCAGAATAAAAAAGAAACTGAGAAACTAATAAACAAATGAAAAATTAATATATATTTTATTTGCACTGTTGCTAGAAGTTTACCAATGTAAAATATCGTCTGGAAATTTTTGAATATTTGACAAAATAGCAAGGTTTTTAAAATTAGATTCCGGCAGACTAATATAGTTAATGATACAAATGAATTTTTTTAAAGTCTGTTGTCTTTCTAAACTTCAAGTTTTTGTACTTAAAAAATATAAATATATTTTATATTCATGTATATATATATTTATTAAAATACACATTTTAGGTCAAAAAAGTTGAATTTCAAGTTAATTCCGGGAGAGCTAAATATTTTTCGACTTCAAAAAAAATTTTATGGTTGATATGGATGACAGTGACAACGTTTTATCAACTTGAAAGTTTGATTTTCCAAAAAAAAATTTTCGTGATACACCCTATTGTTTATCCCTTTACATATTTTGGAAGTTTAATTTAATTTCGTATTTTAATTTAATTTCCTACGTTTTCACTATTACACATTATGTAACCAGTAAAGCATTCACATTTCTTTTTAGCACATTGATATTTTTGTATACATTGAATTCTGTATATAAATACTATTTTGTATACGGATTAAAATTTCCGGCTTTGTTTTGAGGAACAACAGTGTTTCAGAAGTAGTCTTTTAACGTTTCCCCGAAAAAAACAGTTGGCGGGATTTGCACATGGCTAATTGAAAACTACTGTAGTGTTCCGCCACATAAGTTAGTATTGAAAGTTTTGCATAGTTGAACTAATCAGAGGTAAATATTCAATGGGGCGAGAATCCGCACCGAGTTTATATGTCGGAATGCTACTGATTCTTAAATTTGAACTGGAACCGCAGGCAATAAAAGAATTTCAATCCCACTTATAAAATATTCTAGTACTGTTTTACCATATCCTTTCAAAAAACTCAATTCCCAAATAAACCTGCATTTGCAATGACAGTAAATACATCTCAAGGACAATCATTTGAAAAAAGTGCAAATAATTTGAGGCAGCAAGTTTTTATACATGGTCAGTGGAACGTCTCAGCAAGTAGAATTCAGTCATTCGATGGTTTAAGATTTTATAACTCCGAACATAATGGGCCTTTAGCCGAGGACGGCTCCAGGCTGAATTTTCGGTGGGTGCCACTAGACTTTTTAGGTTAGCCTAAATTGTTCGAAATGCAAACTCAATGTGTGAAATCGTATGGGAACGAGTGTGAAATCCAAGGACGGTAGAGGGAGATGGCCCCTATGACCCACTCGCTGGAGCTGCCTTTGCATTTAGCAAAATGCCATACAGTTTTTACAAAAACACCGTCATCACAGAAAAAGTGTGGTGGTTGTAAAGTGAAATATTGCACACTATAGATTGGTGGTCTCTTAGCCAAGGTGATCACTTAAGTAGGTTACACTGTATGTGGAATCTTGAGACATACTGTTTGACAGAAGAACTTTATCCGCGCTCAAATTAAAAAATTCAATGATCTATGGTCGAATTTCGACAACACATCCTGGATAAAGAAAGCCTAACAACTGCTACGTCACCAAGCTTTGACGTCCTCATTTGGCCTACATTTAAAAGTTTTATTTTCACAAAATGAAACTATTAAAAATTTCTCGTGAATTTTCTCATGCATAACAAACTTTTAATAATTTTAGATTAAAAACTCCCATTTATCGTAAAAAAAAATTTTAGATAATATGATAAGGAAACAGATCATAATAATTTTGTATAAGAAAGGTATTTTAATTTTAATGTTTAATTTAAGCTATTTTCTAATATTTGTAGCATTCACCAGAAATTTTAAATAGTTTTACTTTGTGAAAATAAAACTGTGGTAGCGTGATTTTCGTAGGCCTAGTCATGATGTCAAAGCTTGAGCTGTTAGGCTTTCTGCATGTAGGAGGTGTTGATTTCGACCACTGGCAGACAACTAGTATAAACCTGTATCAGGTACGAAACCTTCAGAAAAAATTCTTAAAAATCAAAAATTTAGCGGGATGTGTCACTCTTCGAAAAAATTTCTGTGGAACTCCATGTTGAAGAATTTTTTCATAAAGGAATCTGTTTAATTTATTACGGTGTAGTGCAGCTTATGAAGAATTATCATGACCTTTTTGGAGTCCCTGATGCAATTAGTGTATTTTCCATTTTCCTTTGTATATGTTACGGTAAATGTGATTAATCGGGTGATTATATATAATAACCGGTAATTATGCATAATCACCACTGAATTTGGTAAATATAATTTTTTGAAAAATTTATCGAATTAACCGGTTTTTGCATAATTCCAACTCATAATGGTAAATGTGATAAGTCTGTAGGAAAATTAGCTCACCTTGCGCAACTGCTTGACTTCTATCCACACTTGACAATCACGTGATTTCAGTAATTGTTCTCATTTCATTGCATCTAGATGTTTTTTCGCTACCTTCTCGTATTTTATAAAATATTGAATAATTGTTTGTATGTTTGAGTGTTCTAATTCTAAATTAGTTAATATTATGGATACTAAGAAAGCAAACAATGGTTTGCTGACGAAAGAAAGCTATGATGATTTGTTAAAAAAAGTGAATAATAGTAAAAGCAAAAGTAGTGAGAAAACCCGAAAGATTAACAAAGACCAAAAAGATACGATGCATGAAAGTAGGCAAATGTTGAAAGACATATCTTTCCCGTAAAGACAGCTCCAATGTTAGATTTTACGTGTACTTTGAAGAACTTTTTACCAGAAATCATGAGGTAAACATATAAATAGGCCATGGTGGTAGCAATATGATATTAAAAGAATGTCAAAAAAAGTAGAAAAATATTACTACCGAAGAAGTCATGATTTACTTAAATTTGTGCGAAATTTGTCAAAAAAAAAAAAAAAAAAAAAAAAAAAAAAACCAAGGTTCTCAAGAAAGGACTTGTTATTAAGCCAATGGTCTTTCAAGAGATGAACTCAAGATGCCAGGTGGCCCTAACTGAGATGTAGTCGCAACCAGATAATGACTTTAAGTTTATATTTGTCTTTCAAGACTAGGGGTCGCAAACCGGGATACCGAATTTCGAAAATACCGGAATACCGGGCCAAATTTAGGTCTAATTAATACCGGTATTCATTTCACAAAAACCGGGATATTCGGTATTTTCGGTTTTAGTAAAATAAATAAAATACAAATAGAAAAAGTTACGCGCCATTTCATTCAAATTACGCGCGCGCGAGTTCGTTCACCTTACGACAAGACCGATGAATCCGGCGACAGCCGAGTAGCCGAACTTCCCGCTCTCTATCCTGCGCAATGAATAGCGAACGAGCCAATGGCGTGGCGCGAACGGTGCAAATGAGTGAGTTGAAGTTAGTTTGCTGAAGTTAAATGTTTTATGATAATTTATTAATTTTATGTTTTATGAGAATTAATAAGAAGTGCATTTTTTTGGTTCGTTTTGTTTATGTTGCGACTGTTGTGAGATGTTTAAGTTTGATAAATATTTTATTTTTAGAACTGATTCCTAGTAGGAATCCTACTTCCTAGTCAAACACTACATTTAATTAAAGTATTTGAACTAGTTAAGCTAAGTTATTTTAATAAAGGAATAAACGGGCATTTAGTATTAGTAAATTATTGCTAAGAACTAACTGATTGATTACCAACATAACAAATAATAAACCTTGTGTCAATGAATATTTTGTTTTATTTAGAAGATAAATTCATTTAGGTTAGGTACCTACTTACTATTCCTCCGCAAACTAACTTTATTATACTAAATTTGCTAACTTTAGCTTAATCCCGGAAATATCGAAAATACCGGATTATCGGTATTGGTCTGGAGCCAATACCGAAAATACCGGTTTTGCATAAATGATTCGGTATTGCGACCCCTAGTCAAGACCACTTGACGAAGTTCGCACAATTGCGTGCCCTAAAAAAAGCAAACGTGCAGAAAGGTTCCATATCACCTAATTAATATTTTTACTATATTTGGATCCCCCAGTGTGTGACAACGGTTGTGAGTTTAGTAACAAAATCTTAGAAGACGCTTGTGTAATGTGACCGGATCTGAAAATTGTGCACGGAAAACCTAGGCACAGCCAGACTCAAGGTTAGGTTGAACGTGCAAACCAGGATATTGAAAATATGCTAATTTCTCGGTTGAAAAGCAGTCACACCATTAATGGCCAGAAGAGTTACGTTTTGTGCAACTTATGAAAAATAGAGCATTTCAAGAAGCCATCAAGTGTTTCCCTTATGAAGAAATGTTTCGGACGCCTGCAAATAGGGATGGACGCGAGACCACGAGACGAGACTTCTCGCGGTCTCGCACTTTGACGAGACGAGACCACGAGACGAGACTACGGAGTGCGAGACGTGACCACGAGACGATACCACGGGGTGCAAGACGAGACCACGAGACGATACCACGGGGTGCAAGACGAGACCACGAGACGATACCACGGGGTGCAAGACGAGACGATACCACGGGTCAGGTATCGCGCGAGACCGCGAGACCAGTCTCGTGGTCTCGCGTTAAAATAGACAAAGATGGTTATGGTCAGTACCTCAAAATCTTTCTAAAAGGGGAAAGACCGTATTTTTCAAAAACTTCGCCCCCACAGCAATTAGCACAGATTAATAATTAGCTTACAGCATGAGGTGTACAGAAAATTACTTTTGTAGTATTTTCATAATTTGAAATATTCGTGAAATTATATGTTTACATGATTAGTCGAAACAAAATGGTATGGCTATGGGTGTGACCAGTGACGTATAGCAAAGGTCTGAAGGTCTGCGCCACCCCCCCCCGACCCGCAGAATATTTTTTTGGGGTTCCCCTCGAATCTTTAATGAAATGGTCAAGTTTATAATTTTTATACATTCCCCTCGCATCTAGAATACAAAATAATTCAATAATGATTAATGTTACTTTTAAGCTAAAATGTACTTAAAATATACAAATGTAATAATGTATATTTTTACCCAAATCAAGCGTTCGTTTGATTGTTGAACGTGCTTTTATTTGGAATACTACTACTTTTCATGAATACTAATAGTTCTATTGAAGGTTGCATTGTGAATGATTAATCAAAAGAAGGGATATTAGAGAAGGGAAGTTCTTCCCTTCTTTGGGATTATTTTATTAGAGCAATTATTTGAGATAACGAATTCCATGGGAAAAGGAAGGAAGTGGAAGAAAAAAATCACCATGTATACTTTAAGAAGTTTTCAACTAGTGATGGGCAATCTAGTTCATTTTAGTGAACTAGTTCTGAACGAACTAGTTCACGTCATGAACTAGTTCTTCGATATAGTTCATATGAACTATAGAGATTTAATAATGAACTATATGAACTACGTAGTTCGTAATGAACTATCTAGTTCAAAATGAACTATGTAGTTCAAATGAACTATCTAGTTCAAAATGAACTATGTAGTTCAAATGAACTATCTAGTTCAAAATGAACTATGTAGTTCAAAATGAACTAAGTAGTTCAAATGAACTAAGTAGTTCAAATGAACTAAGTAGTTCAGTAAACTAAATAGTTCAATGAACTAGATAGTTCATTATCAACTAGATAGTTCATTATGAACTATGCAATTTGGGATGAACTATATAGTTCATATTGGACTATGTAGTTCGTGATGAACTATATAGTTCTTGGTGAACTATCTAGTTCATTACCGGAAATAGTACAGAACTATTTCCGGTGGTCTCCATACTGGAAATAGTTTAGATCAATTTCAGGTACGGAAACCACGCGCAGAGCACGGCTGATGCATGGTTTCTCTGATTTGTCGGGATCGGGAGAGCTGTTTTTTTGGATCGGAGTGTTTTTTTGACGTAGCAGTGGCGTACCCAGAAATTCATTTTGAGGGTGCGTATCGTCATTACCATAAGGAGCACTGTAGTACTAGGTAAAACCAAAAGAATATGCTAGGGGAAGTCGGAGGTTATCGGTAGGCTATCGGTATTGTGAAAAATTTTATAACAAACTGAAATCTTTCAAATGAATTATTAAGTTCTGAGGTGTTTGATAACTTAAGATGACTCCCCCCCCCTCCACCCACCCACACACACACACAAAAGAAAAAAAAGACGTTTCAAATAATGTCCACTTAAGATGTAAAATATTGCAGTTTCAAAAATTTATTACTGTTACTTGAACTGTTATTTAATGCACAGGCGTCGAGTTATATGAGTCCTTGGGGCTTGAGCCTCCTTAATAAATTGTGAGTTGGGGCCGATCCCACCACAGTGGCGTACCCAGAGGGGGTGCAAAGGGACATATGCACCCCCTAAGATTTATTCTCAAATTAAAAATGATGAATGATGAGAGATATTTGAAATGGTGAGAAAAAAGATGAATTTTTTCATGCTCATCCCCTTCCCCCCCCCCCATCAGGAAAGAGAATGCATGATTCTAGCTAAAGGAATGCCTGAAAAAAGAATAGAAAGTCTGTAATCACTCTAAAAATGTGCTTTTGTGTTTATGGGTCCAGTGCTCAGCATTTGTAGATGGAGGAGAGAGAAGAGGAGTGCATTCCTATAGAATATCTATGGAAGATGCCCCCTCTCCGAACAGTAGTGATACTCTCTGATTTCGTATTCATAAACGGACAGGCGTCAGGAAATATCGGAATTTTACTCGAATAATTAAGTTTATGGCTATAAATTTGCTAATTTTTTATTTAACTTTTTGATCCGAGAATGAGTAAAGCGAAACAGTAGTCACTTTTAAGTTATTTTAACTGTGGTGGAAAAAAAAAATTCCAAACGTTAATTTGAAGCAGGAAGGTATACATTTAAAGCAGTTTCAATTAGCCGTAATCAATTTTTGAACGCTGTAATATTTTACATCTTAAACAGAAATTAGCGAACGTTTTCTTTTTCTTTTTTTTTTTTGGGGGGGGGGGAGGAGAGGGCTTATTTTGAGTTTTCAAACACTTCAGATATTAATTAATGTGAAAGATTTCAGTATGTTATGAAATCGATAGCTGTGATAAGGGGGAGGGAAAACTTGACCCCCTCCCAACCTACCCTTATATATAGGCACTCACAATAGCATATTTTCCTGATTTTACCCAGTAATGCAGTACTTTTTTCGTAGTAACGACAATATGCACCCCCAAATAGATATTCTGGGTACGCCACTGGCGCACCAAATAATTTACCATTAAAAAAAAAAAACTAATTTAACCAAAGTAAAAATACTCAATTTATGAAACGTTTCTTGTATTTTTAAAAAATTTCTACTTCCGATTTCGATCATGTTTTAGTATTCATTGTGACGCCATGTAATACATGCAATTATAATCTGCCCTCGCCAGATGCTAGTTAATTAAAATCAGAATATGAAATGTAAAGTTCAGATAAAATGTGCAGTCCCCAATCAAATGTGCAAAAAAAGTTTTTTTTTTTTTTTTTTTTTTTCCCCTTTGGATTTTCTACTTCGGTTCCATTTTTGACTTAGAACGTATTGGGGATACTAGCATGAATACAAACCTCACCATGGCACAGTGTTTATCTCACTGAAAATGGTAGACGGCCGAAGTGTGAAGGTCCCGGGTTCGAGTCCCATCGCGCGGCTGTCGATCTAACGGCCTGGAGTTTTCGTAGGTTTTCTCCAGACGTAACGTGAAGTAAGAAGAAGTAAGAATCTTAGTAAAAAATAAGAGTGCAAGAAAATTAAACGGAGCAGGTTTGTTTTTGCTTTTTAACCACCAGGTTTAAACTACGGTTTTGAGAATTAAGGTTGTTAATTTAAAATAAGCTTGTAGTTTATTTTCCTCTCTCATAAGAAAACCTTAAACAAAAGAATATTATATATATATATAATTTAAAAATTATTTAAAAAAGGTGATTGTCTACAGCTTTTTCATTAGTAGAATTGTTGAAGCGCAGTTATTTATTCTAAATCCATAATATTCTTTAAAAAATCTATTAAATTAAAAAAAAAGAAATCGCTATAATTTGAACAACCCTCTCTCTTTTGGGCTGATCTGATCGACATGCAACATGCAACGTCTTGTGCGCCAAGGACACAATCCTCCACACATTCCTTTCACGGAAGTGGAAAGATGCACTGCAAAGAATCAGATTAGAATAGAGCACACTGCACAGACAAGAAGAATACAGTACGAGCTACGAATTGAATTCCAGGAAGAATGCACATTTTCTCCCCCTCCCCCCACGACCGGCCTTCCCGCTGCCCTCAAACAGTAGCAGTTTACTTTTCCCAAACTGTATGCTCGCGGAAGCAGAAGCACCCCCAAAGAACATTTGCAGTGAAGTGAAATAATATTAAATTGAACTAAGTAGTTCAAGTTGAACTATCCTGTTCATGTTGAACTAAAATGAACTATCTAGTTCAAAATGAACTAAATAGTTCAAAACGAACTACCTAGTAGTACAGAATAAACTATCTAGTTCAATACGAACTAAATAGTTCAATACGAACTATCTAGTTCAAAATAAACTAAATAGTTCAAAATGAACTAAATAGTTCAAAATGAACTAAGTAGTTCAATGAACTAGATAGTTCAATGAGCTAGATAGTTCATTTGAACGAACTATAGTTCATTTAGTTGAACTATTTAGTTCCTTAGTTCATTGTAGTGAACTAGTTCAATGAACTAGTTCGTTCATGAACTACCCATCACTATTTTCAACCCATATACCCAGATATACAGGTCTATTCTTTCTACGGTGTTAAAATATGAAGTTTTTCAACTTTCATATTTTAGTAGTTCCATACAAACTGATATCTGAAAGCATTTCATTCACTAAAAAAAAACCCATTGTGTAGGGGTCTCTCTTCAACGACCACCCCCCTCCCGCATTGCGGAGGCTTACAGTACGCTACTTAATTTTTTGTTGTCGAGGTTACACAAGTGCAGAAAATTTCGATTCTAGAAAATTACTGTCCTCTCCTCTCGAAGTTCATTTCTTTTCTCGGAAGCATAGCCTTTTAAAAAGCCCATTAAAATCCGATAAAACCGCTTTATTGTTCCTTTTATATTACCACCACAACGAAAATATAATTTTGTTTTACTCTAACAATGAACATAATTATAAATCTGTTTTTAAGCATATAATGGGCATCATACGCTAGACGATTCCCCTGACAAGTGTCACCAGGGTAGGGGATATTTAATCATAAATCTTTCATTTGTGATTAAAATGAGTGTCTTCGGTCAAGGGGCCAGATCAGACGTCGGCCAGATCGGACAATTTTTTTTTTTTTTTTTTTTTTACGTTCGACGGATCCAAATCTTCAAAGAAGCCGTGTTAAAAATGTTTATATTTTAACCAGACTTTACAATGTATCGACATAGTGGCAACTTTTTTTTTTCGTGGGATATACTTTTGTCATTAGTACAGTGATTGATCAAATTAATTTTAAATCAAAGGCAAATCCACCTCAAGGGGTACGGCTGCTCTCTTGCTCATTCCTAAGGAAATATATTTAAACTTGATAAAATGGGCTTTCTGAAATGATGGCATATTTCATGCAATTTTAAAATTGCTACTTAAGCTTTGCATCTCCCTCTTTAAAAAAACAACTGGATCACCCTTGTATTAAATGTATGGATACCCCCCCCCTGCCCACATATCAGTGCTTTTGGTGAAAAGGGGAGACTTATCTCGGTCCTTTCAAACATTTTTGTAATTAATTACATAAGAGTTCAGAATGCTGTAAAGATATTTACTACACCGACGAACAAGTGTGATTTCAGCCTCAACCTGACCTTCTGTGGGTACCCATGATTAAATGCACCCACTCAAACACATGCATAAATTGTTATTGCAGCATATATAAATTTAATACATTAAATCGAGAGGTTTGGGAGGCCCTTATTTTTCAGAGGCCTCGGGCTATTGCCTGCGTGATAATCAGACTCTGAAAATATGTTAAAATGCTTAGTATAGTACAGTAAAAGGGGCCCGGAGTAACCCAGTGCCCCGGGACCCCATCTAAATATAATCAGCTCTGGACCTCTCTTTCTTCTTTCTCTGGCAGAGGATTCTACAAATAATACTCAGTGGCGCAGAGAGGAAGGGGATTAGGGGAAATATACCGAGGGCCTCACCTTGGGAAGGGGCCCTACTGTTGCTGCTTCTATATAATACTTAATTATGTGTTGTCAATTTTGAAAAAAAAATGTCCAAATACAGATTATGTCCCCAGAAGTTTCCAATTAATTTTTAAACAAAATTACAAAAACCAGCTAGAGCATAATCGACCAACTTCACAAAAACGAGGAGTGTTAGTGATTTAGTCTTCTTTTTCAAGAAAAGTTTTTTGAGACACACTGTTAAATAGTGGAAGAAAGGGCATAGCCAGAGGAGAGACTATGGACCCACCGAACCAAATAAATTTTGATTTTCCTTATCAAAATGTTAAAGATTAAGACTTTCTATGAGAAATTTTGAACTTTCCACTTTTTTCGACTTCTGAAATTTTTTGGCTGCCTGCTTGAATGGAAGAACTATGAATAAAAATAATTATTTTTTCAATACTGAGGAAACATGAGATGCAAAAATGTTGTTAACGTTCCAAAAACAGTTTCTTTATGGAAGTGACGGAACCTTCAAAATAAAATCTTGGTATTTTTTAGAGCACGGATGTTTATTAAAATGTAATATTTTAAATTAACAATTTTAATTCTATTAATTATTTTCCAATTACTATTAATTTAAAGTTTCTTTAAATGATTAATAATTTTAATAAGGAATAAAAGACTGATGTAATACGACACCAAAAGCAATAGAAAATTCTTGACTATAGGCACAACTCTGGATGGGGTCTCCCTGACATTGATGTAGGCAGTGTGAAATTTCCAAAGGTAAATGATTGTCAGGCTGTGCCCTGCTGCCGAAAGTCTGGGCTTTATTTTCCCCAAAATGGCAGCCGTCTATTATCTTGCATTATGAATTTAACAAATTCAATCTGTATATAAAATGCCTAAGACAACTTTTTCCTTCTTACAACTTTTTTCTACCCCTGACTATAAATGCCATCCACTCATCGAGCAGATTGGCAGCTTGTTTAAAATATTATTTGGAAACATTTAAAAGGACAGAAATGCTATATAATAAACTGCAATTAAAAAAGATAGATTAAGAAACATTGAATTGAGATTTTGTCTTGGGGGGGGGGGGGAATCCAATATTCGGGGGCCCTAGGCCCGGGCCTGATGGGCGTAGTTCAAAATAAGGGCCTGATCTAAAGGGTTTCTGGATAGCAAAGGGATACCGAAGATTTTATCCCCGGGGCCCCGGTCGGGCTCTCTGCGCCTCTGATAATACTGAGAAAAAAGGAAAAAGGATATACAAGGTCAGACAAAGCAAACCTTCTCTTCTTCCCTCACTTGTGTGTGTGGGCCGCCTCGGGGAGGGGTAAAGCCTCCCCCCCCCCTAAGAGCAAGTAATAAAATGAAAAAAAAAACTAAAAATTAGAAAATTGTAACTACATTTAAGAGCTAAAAGGTTTTATTAATTGTCTGTGAATTATTTTCAGAGAATGTCTTTTTCTATTATCTTTTTACAGTTTCCTTTTTTAAGTAAGCGGATGGGGTCTCAAACAGCGACAAGGAATAGGAGAAAAACATTGACCTTGTCCACTGGAATGAGAAAAACTTGCAAACCCGGAGGGTTTTCGGGTTAGAGCAGAAGGCTTCGGGATAATACATTACCATCTATTCCCACCAGTGTGTGTGTGGGGGGGGGGGGGGATAACTATATAGGGCAGTGGTGCACAAACTATTTTCATTTGCGACCCCCAATTTTGTGTAAAATTTTGTCGCAACCCCTGGATAGACAGTAGACATTTTTTTTTTTATTGACAACGAAGTTACATTGAAATTCTTTCTGGGATTTCCCTTACAGGGTGTTTTTAAAAGAGCGTCGTGACGTCATCGATTGAAATAACGCCTTTTTAAAATAGCGCATCAAACTTATAAACCATCATTAAAATATTATAAAAGTTTTGACATCATAAAAATCAGTTAATGAATCAACACATAATTTTATGAAACAATGCTTTATTTATACATATGGATATAAATATTTTTTAATGAAAAATAGATTTAAAAAAAACTTTACATCATAAAAGGTCAATGTGAAGTATGTGCTTGCAAAGAACTCATGATTGCTTCTATGTTCGGATCCGTATTGGAAATCGCAAGCCGTAAGTCATTCTCTGGATCCAATCGAGATCGATATTTTTTTTTAATGGAAACTAATTTTGGAAAGCCGGATTCATATGAGTAGGTCGATGCAAACTGAATCAAAATATTGATTGCCTTTCTTTTCAAATCAGCATATTCGTTTCCAATCGATAAATAAAATTTTTGGCAAGTTTCCGAAGTCATTGCCTCAAAAGTTCTCTCCCTTTCAAATACAACGCTGTCTCGTTGGAGTCGCCATGAAGTAACATGCAAGGAGGAAGGTCCTCTCAATTCATTGGCTCGTCAGTACCACAAAAAGGGCAGTTTGGATGGTTCAAAATCCCTAAAAGATGGAGATGCTCTCCAAGGCAGTCGTGACCGCTCAAAAGATAGAACTGTGCGACAGCTTCACTACGCGGGCCATTGGGAATGGCCAGGAGATCATCAATTTTCCACTACTTTGACTGCAGACGGTCAAGAAGCTGCATTTTAAAATTTTTAGACATAATTTGTTTAATACACAGCTGAATGGAGTGATAAGAAATTGTTGAGCATTTTGACTAAAGCAATCTCGAGCCCCTTCTTGCAAGGAAATCAGCCTGTTCGTGCCCGTTTACTCCACAATGACTAGGAATCCACTGAAGCGCCACATATTTCTTCTTTAAACCAACTTTCGCACAGAGGATTTCGGAGATTGAATGATTTCGTCCGATGAAGGAGGACTAGTTAACCCTTTGTCGTGCGGTGGTTGCGCCGTGAAACCACCTTTTTTCCGCGCTTTCACTGCTGGTCGCAAAAAAATATGGTTAATTAGTCCCAAAGCTGAAAAAGTGCAGCCTTTGCCATCGATCCATTTAACTACCAACAACATGGAGGTCGATTGAATCGCCCATCTGGCGCCACAGAGCTAAAGAAATTTTCTGATGCAGTTGGCTGTGCTAGTGCTATTGTTGGTAGTTAAATGGATCGATGGTAACGGCTGCCCTTTTTCAAATTTGGGCAATCCATCCAGTCTTCTATATCAATGTGAAAAAGCCTGCGCTTCAAAGGTTAAACAGAAACAGCTGTAATGATAATTTGCCCGGCACAGCCAGCTGCGTAAAAAAAGGGTCTTTAGATCTGTGGCACGCGATGAACGTTTCGATCGTCCACCATCTTGCTGGTAGTGAAGTCGAGCGATGGCAACGGCTGCCCTTTTTTCAGCATTTGGAAAGGGTTGCGCCTCAAAGGGTTAAGCCAATAGTCTGTATTTCCCCGCAGAGGCATAAAAGGAGAACGGGCTCGAAAAACCTCCTGACCCTGCAGTCATATGATATGATCAAAAAAGGAGCCATCAGTGTAGACATGCAGCCACTCAGGAGTCGGGTACTTCATGTGAATTGTATCAAGGGCACAACATTTTAACACATGCGCACAGAGGCGCAGAGAGCCAAGTCGGGGCCCCGGGGATAAAATCTTTGGGAGTCCCTTTGCTATCCAGAAATCCTTTTGATGTCGTATTAGATCAATTATTTATACCTTATTAAAATTATGAATCATTTAAAGAAACTTTAAATGAATAGTAATTGGAAAATAATTAATAGAATTAAAATTATTAATTTAAAAGAGTATTATAGTTTAATAAACAACCATGCTCTAAAAAATACCAACATTTTGTTTTGAAGGTTTCGTCACCTCCATAGAGAAACTGTATTGGAAACATTAGCATTTTTGCATGGCATGTTTCCACAGTATTGAAAAAATTAATATTTTTATTCATACATCCATGCAAGCAGGCAGCCAAAATAATTTCAGAAGGCCAAAAAAGTGGAAATTTCAAAATTTCTCATTGAAAGTCTTGATCTTTAACATTTTGTTAAGGGAAATTCAAAATTTCAGAGGTTGGGTGAGCCCATAGTCTCTCCTCTGGCTATAACCTTTCTTCCACTATTTAACAATGTGTCTCGGGAAAAAAATGATTTCTTGTTAAATAAATTTTTTCTATTTTTAGTCATGGCAAACCGTTGACTAACACCGTCCATGTCTACTTTTCTTACAAAAGAAGACTCTATCACTAACATTCCTCGTTTTTGTCAAGTGGGTGGTTTATGCTCTAGCTGGCTTTTTGTAATTTCATTCAAAAATTAATTTGAAACATCCGGGAACATAATCTGAATTAGGACTTTTTTTTTTTTTTTACAAAATTGACAACACACAATCAAATATCCTATAAACAACAAAAGCGGGAGCCCTTCACAAGCTGAGGCCCTGGGGATTTTTCCCCTGCTCCCCCTCCCTCTCTGCGCCACTGCATGCGCAGAGCTATCTTCTTTGTACTAAGTAGCCCCAAGATTCAAATTCATCTCAGTCTGTACCATTTCCAAAGGATTTGGTGGTCCTGTCAAGTTTTGGCAAGTCAGAGAGTTAAATTGAATGCGCAGTGTTTTGTCGCTTGAAAGATCAATTAACTGTTCTTTTTCATTTAAAAGGTTATTGGAATTAATACAGTAGACACCGGTTATAACGTACTCTCACAGGACCTAAAAAAGTAGTACGTTATAGCCGAAGTACGTTATAAGCGGTACCGCCGGTAAGATTCAATATTACACAAAAAAAGAAAGTGGGCTCATAATTTCATTGTAATATGTGTTTTAAACAGGCCTGATTTTTTAAAATTTAAATTAAACAGAGAAAATTCTTTATTACTTACCATTTTTATTGAGATAAATAATCTGTAATTTTCTGTTGTTTTAAATGAGCAGGCGTCAGGAAGCATTTACATTGATGAAGGACAAATAAAAAACATGGTCTTGTTCTTAGCCCTACCTAGCAGGCGAAAAAGATAAAAGATCGTTCCCTTCCTTCATACACAATTCATCTCGCTAGAGAATCTAAAAACTGACAACGAGTGTTTTTGAAGGTACTGAAATTTCCGAGAACAAGGAAATAAAATGCTTAAGAAAAGCAAAATTTTATTTTTGGCTTTGGTATAAAAAGTACGTTATAGCCGAAGTACGTACTTTTGTTAAGTACGTTTTAACCGAAGTTAAATAACATTATAAATATAGGACTTCGATCGGGACCTAGCTTCTAGGTACGTTATAACCGATAGTACGTTATATCCCAGGTCCGTTATAACCGGTGCGCACTGTAATATCAAACGGAAATGGATCACGGATTCAACCTAATTGATTTTCTGGAAATTTTTCATACCTGATCATAGTTATAGATGGAAGTAAGCAGCCGATACCGCAGATCAATGTGCATGATAGCGGGGTTTTGAAGCCCCGTGATAGCGATCGCGAATATCGCGCTCGTAAAATAATAATTGTCAGTTTCTTTTGTATTATTTCCGTTCTTTGAAATGAATAATTGTAGATTTTTTTATAAATTTGAATTTCTTTCAATTTGGCGACCTCCGGTTTGCGCACCGCTGACATAGGGCATTGCGTACAAAGGGTGACCTTCACGTTTTCACTGGTCAGTTGATGTTGATAGGATAGTTGTCTTGGAATCAGAGCGACATTCAGTGTCTCAGAGAGCACGAGCGAAAATTGTCATTTGTATTCCTTCTTTTTCATTTCGTTATCGCAGCTATATTATTTTTTCGTTATTATTATTAATTAGTTATTTTTGTATCTTTATTGGTTATTTAGTTATTATTAGTTAAAATGTTTTATTGTTGATTTTTAAAGATATTTTAAATATAAATTTCTAGGGAAAGCGTAAATTATTAGCTTTTCCACCATGAGTGGAAAACGTAAATTAACCCATTTATGCCTGGCGTCCCTTTTTTGGGACGGCATTTTCGCTATCAGTCGAAAACGTTATTTATTTTTCCTAGCCTTTATTCACGAATATTGAACCTCAATTCCACAAAATATTTTAACATGAACAAGTAGGATGTTGACATTTCAATCTTCATACATAATGATTTTTTAAAAAACCACCCCTTTTTGAAGAAGCTGACATCAGAAATTTATCTATTATTGCTGGTATTAGCAAAAATCAAAGAAAGTCGCAAAAATATCTGGGCACAAATGGGTTAAACAAAATCGCAAGCTTCTTTGACGTAAAGAGCAAAAAAAGTTTGTAATGAAGAAAATGAAGCAGAAATTATAACTGCGGAACCTTCAAATGAAATTTATATCCCTTTTATTAAATCGGATGATGCCAATCTTGCCACCGTTTCAGAAGTTCTGAATTTTACAAGAGAGAAGATTCTTTTATAAGATGATATATCTTTAATGTGCCGTTTTGGCACATTAAAGATATATCATCTTATAAAAGAAGCTCAGGAGAAGCATTAAAAGATTGTGAAAAACACGAGGTTTCGACTAACATTTGTGTTCCAGATGAAAAGTTTGATTTTCCTTCTCGAAAAATTGGTGGTCAAAGTAGAAAGTTTTATTATTCGTGGCTAAAAAAATATAAATGGCGTAGAGATAGGGGAGGGCACAGGGGGTTACGTATCGACCTGTGACCCCCTCCCAGAAAAAAAAAGCTTTACCTATACGTATAGTGCCTTGGAGAATCACAGACACCCTTTTGGACGCCCACTTGTTTCTCACATTTTTTTTTATTTCAAGCACCCCCCCCCCTCCCTTCAACACAAAACACAAACCCATTCAATATTGTGCGCTTTTTTCCGTGATTCGTTGGCAGAATACTGTTGGTCACTGGTACAATAAACTTCTTCTTCGAGGTACAAGAGGAAAAGAAGGATCAGATGTATTTCATTTTATAAATTACACTTATTATGTTGTTTAGCTATTATTATTAGTTACTATATTTTTATTTTTAAATCCAAGTGTTAAAAAAATTCCTTCTCCCTCTACTAATCAAATACATCATTAAAAATTACCGAAAAGTTGGGGGGGGGGGAGAGTCTATCGTAACAGTATGTGATGGAGCAAAATGTGTCATATTCGGATTCAGGGGGTCATTTTACATAAGAATCAGCAGGAATGGTGTCAGGGCTCGATTTTTTTTTTCTGCAGCAGAGTTATTAAAGCAAAGCAAAACTTGTCACACTCAATCCTAAACAATTATTTAATTCTATTTTTCCAGTGTACAAAAGTATTTCATTTGAGATGTCGCGTTCTGTAAAGCAAGAAACAGAACACTGTATTTTATATATTTGTTATACATTTTTATACCTTGTTCCGTTAAGGAAACACTGAATTTATGGCTTGAAATTTTTATTATACCGGAAGCGACGTCGGAGGTTTTTTTACTGATAACGCAGCAAATCTTTGACAGGACCACAGAGGGATCTTACCTTTCTTTCAGAGACGCCTGCTTTAGAAAATTTTTGTGGGCAGCTCGGAGGGAATGTTTGGACATATGTTTGCTTTTTCAACAAAATTTCAGTTGATTATATTTTTTCTAATAGCTTTACTTTTTAATACACGCAAATGAAAGCAAAAACTTTATGGAAAAGATGAATTAATATTTTTGTAATTTAAAAAATCAGCCTGCATTACAACTTATACCTGTAGTGATTCAACCCAAGGCCGCAACTAAACGTGTAAGGGGCATTTGGACGCGGATTGCCTGGAGCTATAAGAAAATACCCCCGAAATGCAAGGCGAAAAGGACGTCCATTTTTTCCCACTGTCGAAAGAATTCGGAATCTTCTTTGTAGAGGGGGGTGCAATTAGGGGAGAAAAGAGCAGTTGCTGGCCGATAAAAAGCGGTCATCTTCCATCTTCTTCTTATCTTTCGTGTGGGTCATTTTCATTAAATGTCCTGTACTTTTTCCCCTTGCTTTTTTTCTGTTCTTTGTCGTAGTACAACCTTTAACCCCCTTACCCCCCCCATAAAAAATTAAAAAAATTCATCTGCGTATTTGCATTAAAGGTTAAAATTGAAAATATTATTTGGGAAAAAAAAATAATAATATAATGTACTTTCTCATAAAAAAAAAAAAGAAAGGAAAAAGCTTGAAAAAATGAAGCCGATAATTTTGGGTGTTGCTAACAATTTTACACTTACTGTTAAATTCCCTCCTTTCAAATACCAATAGCGAATTTTTAAAGTTTAGAATTTCTGAGCCATTTCAAGTGCATAAGATTACAGAAGAAAAGCGTGAGAAATTATAGAAATCAAAAGAAAACTTGATAAGTTAGTATATTTGTGTATATATTTCGATACAAAATTACACTTCCCATATTTTTTTAGCAAGGAGTTGTTTACTAGCAAGTATGCAAATTCATTAACATATATACAAGGTTAAAATAAACTCTTGGGCTAATCTTTAAGGGGTGGTAACGCGTATTCACGTTAGATTTAAAGAGAACAGCACCAAACTCCAGACGGTTAGATCGATAGCCATGCGAAAGGCTAGAACTCTGGACCTGTACACCTCAACCATCTCCCAATGTTGAGTGGTTTTATCCACTCGGCAATTCTTCGGCAATGCAAGTCAAAAGCGGCGATTGTAATATGGGCATTTTAAATTTCTTCAAATGCCAAAATTTACTTTAAATTCTAATATTTTATGTGTTGTTAAAAAACCTTAGTTTACAAATTATGATCATATAATATGTAAAATATGTTAAGTAAATTATCTTAAAAGACTTGAATGCCATTAGAGGATAGTTTATGTCATCGATAATGTCGTTTAGAGTTTATTTTTCCCTTCCCGAAGATTCCTTCTAGAAACTGCTAATAATCATTGAGAGGATTTTTAAATTGCGAATTACACGCGTACCACGTGTCCACCATTGTTTCAGTTTTAGTTCGGGAATTGAACTTGCAAACCTAACCTATGGTTACTAATTCGATATCTCAATGAATAGCTAGAGGAAGAACTTCTAAAACAATTGACAGTGTTTAGAATTTTAATTTACTAGCGTAAAAAAAAAAAAAAAAAAAAAAAAAGTTTCAGAAACTGGTGGTTTATCAAACTTCTATGAGTAAATTTTTCTTAATACTCATGAATTATATTTTAATAAAAACAATTATTAGAGCTACTAATTTTTTAACCGAATCCGAAAGGTTTTGAACACGTGCATATATGATTGAAAATTATACTTATGTACCTAGTAATTTTAAGTGATTCATAGGTATTTTCAATTTATTTTGAAAATAGTAACAACAAGAATAAAATTAATAATGTTTCTTGTACTTTTTTTTATTTGAAAAGTATTTTGTACTTCTGTGTCGATGGTGGTGGTGTTTTGAAGATGTATTCGGATTTCAGTGCCTATGCTTGAACATCCGCTTATAAATCCACGTCAGCGAAAGACACAAACACATGGGGGAGGGGGGCGCAAATATCTTAGGCGGAGACTTTTCTGCGCACTTAATGCATATTCATGTTACATATGGAGAAAACCACACAAAACTCTATACCGTTAGACGGACGGCCGCGCGAGAGACCAGAACCCTGGATCTCCACTTAAGCCATCTCCCAATGTTAAGAGGCTGTATTTTGCTCTCTCTGTCATTAATGTCTGCCAGTCTTCTTAATTTTTTTTCTTAAATTTCTTTTGTTGCTGAGGTTTCTTGAAACTAATATTTAGCATACAACATTTCATACTTTTTGAGCTCTTTTCAAAGGTTTCTACCTATCATAATCTCCTTAGGACAAAAAAAAAAAAAATTCTTTTGTTAGCATACTTTTATAGCTGCTAGTTTTAAAATTTACTAAAAATGTATTGTTTGCAGCTGTATCACCGATTATATACCCGATTGTTTGGCAAACGGAAGAAGCTATTTCGCTTTGCAAGATTTTGCACCTTGCAATACATAGAAGGTTGTTTAAACATTAAAAATTTTAAAATAAAATAATTCTGCGTGCAGTTTAAATGTACACAGAATGCATATGAGGTCTTTGCTTATACGAATATACACACTTTATTTTTTAATGTATGCTATCTTAACATAATTTAAAAGAATAGGCAGGCGTATGAATTCAAACATTATTTCAGACATTTTAAAAGAACATCATTGCATTAAAATTCATCTTCAAGAACTGCATTGAAAATGCACTGAAAACACAAGCTTTACCGAGGGAAAAATTTTCGGGATATTTTGAAGGATGAAGGGATTTCTACGTGGAAAGTTCTTTCACCGCGTTCTTCGAAAAGCTGTAAATTAATGAAGGACAAATTCGCGTCCAAAAGCCCCATAAACGGGGGGAAGAGAGACTCGTCCAATTGCCCCCTCTGAAACGAGGAAACGATTTCTTCGGTTTGGCATTTCAGAGGTGGGGAGAAGCTCGCGTCCAAAAGCCCCATAAACCCAACCAAAGGAAGGGACGACAAGGGGGGGGGGAGTACGTGCCCCGGGCGGCGTGCTAAAGAGGGCGCCAAAATCAGTTATGATTCCATGACAAGGGGTGCCCTAATTGAGCTTATCCCCGGGTGTCGTGAACTCTAATTGCAGCGCTACGCCACGCCGCTTTATGCTAATCAGTGACGCAAGATCGGATTCGGGAGGATTCTGATTTGCTATGTAGTTTGCCTGTGAATGGCATTCATAAACAAATTTCTATGGGTCCTTAGCTTACAAAAACTCACAAGAATAAAAACAACACAGAATTAATTTCATGTATTTAATAAAAGCGATAAATTATTTGTTCATTATGCACGATTCATTGTTCTCTCCTTGAATCTATATAAATAAAGCAAAGTATAAATTGTCCGTTTGTTAGTTTGTCTGCACCTTTCGTAGCTCCGAAACGGGTGATCGTACACCTACCAAATTTTGTAAAGAAATTCTCCAGGACGGGTCCCAACATACCTCGAAGCGATTTTTTCGAAATTCGAATTATTTTAGGAAATATCGATAAAAAATATGTCGCAAAAGGCTAATTTTTGCTAAGCCATTTCGCAATTGTAACCCTGCAGTGGAAAAAGAGAAAATATAGCATATCTAGGTTACCATATTTGGCAAGTTTATTAAATGATTCAGACTCTTGAAGTAAAAATAAAAGAATAACGATTTTTTTTGTTTATATTATTTGTAAGGTTGTTTTTTAATAAAAATATCATGTGCATGTGAAATCGGAGCAGGAATATACTCAAAAGAAAAATAGGATTTGGAAATTTTCCGAGACTAAAATGTGCAACTTTTAAATTTGGCGAAAAATAAAATGGTTGATGTGCGATTTTGAGGAGATGATTCTAACGCTTGGCGCAATTTATCGTAATTTCATAGTCTGCTACTTAGATTATGAATACTCCTGAGAATAAGTTTTTGAAATGTTCATTCAGTTGGAATTGTGCATTTTTCTGCTCAGCTTTTCTCCATCTATTTCTAGCGTATTACATCCAGAAAAAGGATGTTAGAAATATCAATTTTAATTTTGTTTAATCACACTCATCAATGTTGATATATTTTCCAACTTAATGGAAAAAGGAAAGAAAATAGAGAAGACCCATGGATTATAATACGCTTTTAATATATAGTACTGTTGTGCGTATTTAAAATCTGAAAGTGTTTCAGATTTTCTTACTTTTTTTTCCCCTTTCCGTTTTTTGATAAAGGCCAGTATATCCAGAAGCTCTTCAGAATTAATATAGGAAGAAAATAATTTGTACCTTTTTGTGGGTTTTTATCATTTAACTATCTAATTTTTCTAACCAGGGGCGACCCAATACGATAAGCATCGAATCTGGGAGCCGGCTTCGAAGGGGCGTCATTTCGAACTCAAACTAACTAGAGTATAAAAGGGGGGGGCGGTCTTCTTTTAAATTAGCAGAGCGCGCCACTTACCCTAGGGCCGCTCCTGTTTTTAACCATCTTGATTTTAAATTCCATTCAGAATCCGAGAGATTTCAGTGCCAAGGAAGCCGGTGAGGAACAGGATTCTCTCCGAGCAAGATTTATTAAGATGGCGAACCAACTGGTTGGCGGAGGCGGCTAGTTCTCAATACATTTGTTTCTACAAAAGTATGTAAAAGTATGTAAGCAAAGTTCCTGAAAACTTTGTGGGTACTTTGCACACATGAAATTTTATTTTTGGGTGCCTGAGCCCCGGAGGTACGATACGTACAGCTGCGAAAAAAAAAGGCCCACTGGCTCTTTATTTCGCCGTCGTCCGTCGTACAGCAAAGTAATATATACCATTCGTTTGCAAATAACGCATTTTTAATTTCCTTTTAATGTAATTTGCATAAGGGGCCGTCTTCATATTTAATTCTGCATCAACTTCGTTTTTCTCAATGGCAACACTATATTTTGACTTTATTAAACGAAAGAAAGACTTCAAATTACCCTACATATTAATTTTCACTAATTTTCTACGATAATTTCCGGAGATATTGCGAATTATTTTTTGCGCGTTTTTAAGGGACTTTCTACAAATTGAAAAGCGCTATTTGTAGGTTCCGAACTTTTCGTCTTTCATTCATTTCACTCGCGAGAGTTAAAAGAAAGAAATATTATTTTCAAGGAAAATATTATTACCATCTTAGTTTTTTGTACTGAATATCAAGGGTAGAAAGTAGAATGTTTATTCAGAGGTCCAAATGACCCGTGAGTTCATAACTCCCTTGGTTCGTACACGTTTTAAAGGGAAAATGCAAAACGAATGCTCACGATTTTGAAAATCTTTCTAATTTTGAAGTTGTTATTGAGTATTTCCCTTGACGGTTCTCTTAGACAGGTGAAATGTTGGCAGGAGTGAGAGTCTGTTCTCTGCTCTTCTGACTGCAAACAGTGACGGCTCCTCATTGAGGGCCAGAGGGACCTGGCCCCACCGACTAACCACCGTCTAAATCAAAGTATCAAAGTATCTTGCAATTATGTAACGCAGTTCTTTTAATAATTTACCTTTATTGGAAAAAATGCCCGCATTTTACACTACTTTAATACTATCCATTTAAAAAAGTGATAGTTACGATTTTCACCTCTCTAAACCAGGCATGGGCTATGTTCTGGCTTGCCCTGAGTTTGGAGTCTTTTCTCAGTTTACCGGGTTGATATACTTGACATTGAGCACGAAAGCCATATTGATGCGGCATTAACTTGGCTTCCAAACGGCTTATTTGGCGCTGTTTTCGGGGCCCAGATCTTCGGGCCCTCGCATGGTAATTTACACGACTGTACGGGGAAATTTCGGTAGCTATTGGCGAAATTTTTCGCTTAGGAGGATATCATTTTTCATTTGCGTGATCGTATGCAGTTTTTCTTTCTGTTTTGCTTTCTTGATTTACGAAATGCGATTTATAATTTTTTTTTATATATGTTGATATTATTTTTAAAATAAATAAATCATTTTAAAAATGTGAACAAGCAGCTATAAAGAACATAAATATTAAATAATTAAATATGGCTTTTTGTTTAATAATAAAGTAAACTTTTTAATTTAACATAATTAGGTAAAAAATAACAAAAGTTGTATAGTGATTTTGATAATCCTTTGTCATTTGAGATATTTTAAATATATACGCTGTGTGCAAGTGGGATAGGTTGTGTTCTGTATGTACAGCTGCGGAAAAAAAGAGTCCCACTTGCTCTTTATTTCGCCGTCGTACAGCAAAGTTATATATACCATTCGTTTTCAAATAACGCATACTTTAATTTACTATTCATTTAATTTGCATAAGGGGCCGTCTTCATATTTAATTCTGCATCAACTTCGTTTTTCTCAATGGCAACACTATATTTTGACTTTATTAAACGAAAGAAAGACTTCAAATTACCCTACATATTAATTTTCACTAATTTTCTACGATAATTTCCGGAGATATTGCGAATTATTTTTTGCGCGTTTTTAAGGGACTTTCTACAAATTGAAAAGCGCTATTTGTAGGTTCCGAACTTTTCGTCTTTCATTCATTTCACTCGCGAGAGTTAAAAGAAAGAAATATTATTTTCAAAGAAAATATTGTTGTTTATTACTGTACCATCTCTTTTAAAGTTTTTTGTACTGAGAATATCAAGGGTAGAAAGTAGAATGTTTAGTCAGAGGTCCAAATGATCCGTGAATTCATAACTTCCTTGGCTCGTACTCATGACTTAAAGGAAAAATGCAAAACGACTGCTCACGATTTTGAAAGTCTTTCTAATTTTGATATTGTTATTGAGTATTCCCCTTGGTGGTTCTCTTAGGCAGGTGAAATGTTGGCAGGAGTGAGAGGCTGTTCTCTGCTCTTCTGACTGCAAACATGTATGTTACCCAGCTACAGTCGAACTAGAAGAATGGTTTCATGATTGAAAATTTATTTGTTTGAATTTCGTGTAAAAAACGCAATTTCTTTTATTTGAGCCAATATTATCACTGTGTTTGTTATTTCACTTTCTTCATTTAATATTATCGTCTACAATGTACAATATTCTTATAAGACTTTTGGTGGTATTTTAATTTATTGTCAGATGAAAATTTAGACAGAAAAACATGATTTTGAATGTTTTTTGAATGTTTGATAAAATATGGGGAAGTCCAAAGACATAATGTTTCCGATATTAAAGAAGGTCAAATTCATGCCTGGAATGTTGAGGATGTAAGTTTTTCAGAAATTGGATGTTGTGTTAGATGACATATACATCTACTGCATCTAATTCTATACCTGGAAAATATTTTATTTGGGGGGATATGATAGCGGACGCAACAATAGACGCTTTATAGAATCACCATCAAACTGTAAAAACCTCTAATTTATTTGTTTCAAAATTTGAATTTTTTTTAATACCGCTATCTTTTACTGTGTTTTTGCGCAAAAGAAATCTAATTTACGCTTATTTTAAGGAGTCTTCAAAAAAATTGTCACTTAATAAATTTATATATGGTCCCTTAACTCATGAAAATAACACATTTTATTTAATATAAATTAAACTACTGCACGTAAAAATTTGAAATTTTGCACAGCCAAGTAATATTACTTTCTGCATCTATTTCTATCGAAATTTGGCTAGGTCGCTATTCATAATTTTTTTTAATATTAATTTAATAATTCATAATTGACGCAGTGGTTGTTAAATAAAGCGACACCAGTCAACTGCTTTAAACTAAAAAGAACATATTTTAATGAACAATATACAGGTACACAACGGCAACCGTTCTGTTGCACTGAACCGACAACACATGAAGTTTAAACGTCCTTATATACAGCCGCGCCATCTTTCGGGCGTACATTTGCATTTACCTGGTTTCTTCTTCTTTTGGACGTCGGAACGAAACCTTCTGACTCTGACAATCCGGCCCCATCGTACCGACGGTCGAAGAAACTTGAATCCATCATCCAATTACAATAAAAATTAAACTTTTCATATGGCAAAGCTTTTGTCAATATGTCTGCTAAATTTTGATTACCAAATACATACAATAAATTAAATTTTTTCATTTCCAACAGTTCCTTTATATAAAAATACCTTGTATCAATACATTTAGTCCTTTGACTATCATTACAATTTTTAGAAAAATGTATGGCACTTTGATTATCGCAATAAACTTTCGGTAAAGACTGAGGTAAATTTAAATTTGAACAACTTTCGAGTATTTTAGTCAACCAAATAATTTCTTTTACAGTCTCCGATAGGGCAATAACTTCAGCTTCCATGCTGGAAAGTGCGACACATTTTTGTTTACACGTTTTCCATGAGATTGGAACATTTCCAATTAAAACAATGTAACCACTTATTGATTTTCTATCATTCCTATCGGATGACCAGCTAGCATCTGAAAATGCAATTATATCATAATTTGTACATTTACTTAAATTTATACAGTAATTGATACACTCATGTCCATAAATTAAGGATAATTCAGAATCACACAGAAATTGATCTCTAAAATAAAAATTTCACCTGTGGAACGATCACACACATCTTGAAGAAGAATATGCAAATTACAAGAAACCACCAGATGGCGTGGATGGTACGTCACAATGACGAGAGTGTAAGAGAGGGGTATATAAGGAATGGTGGCAAAGAAGTAAAATTGTTCACAAGCGCTGTGAAAGCCTTTCAGTGCAAAAACCGCATAGTTATTGCACAAAGGAGGCATTTGGATGATGTTTTACGTGGCAGAATTATCGGACGACTGGAATGTGGACGTACCCAGCTGGAAGTATCCGAGGAACTTAGAATCGCCCAGAATGTCATCTCCAGGCTTTGGCAACGATTCCAAGATGATGGTAATGTGAGTAGACGTTACAGCACAGGTCGCCCCCGAGTTACAACGCCGAATGAGGACCGCTATTTGGCAGTTACTGCCAAAAGAAACAGACGGAGTACAGCATCAGACCTGTCTCGTCAGCTCTCTTCAGCTACCGGTACGACAGTTTCAAGGCAGACCGTGTACAGACGCTTAGGGCACATTGGTCTATATGCTCGTAGGCCTGTCAGATGTGTTCCACTTACCGCAACTCACTGTCGCCTGCGATTAACCTGGAGTAGAGAGCATGCATTGTGGACACCGCAACAGTGGTCTTGTGTGATGTTTTCCGACGAGTCCAGGTTTAGTTTGGAGTCTGATTCTCGCCGGACATTCATCTGGAGAGCGCCAGGTACCCGTTACCACCAAGAGAACACCATTGAAAGACACCGTTACGGTGGTGCAGGATGGCTCGTTTGGGGAGGAATTATTCTTGGTTCCAGAACTGACCTGCATGTTCAGAGAGTAACGATGACAGGCCACATCTATGGGGATGTCATTCCGGAACAACATGTACGTTTGTTTCGGGCGCCATGGGTGCTGAATTTGTGTTTATGGATGACAACGCCCGTCCTCACCGTGCAAACATTGTAGACGAATGCCTTCAATCGGAGGATATCACCCGTATGCATTGGCCAGCATACTCACCAGACTTGAATCCAATAGAGCATGTGTGGGATATGCTTGGCCGACGAATTGCAGCCCGTCAACCCCCTCCCACCTGTCTACCGGAACTTCGGAGTGCATTGCTTGATGAGTGGTGTAATATTCCCCACGATCAGATTGATCATTTGATACTCAGCATGCCTAGGCGTTGTCAGGCCTGTATTGCATCGTCCGGGAGACATACTCCGTATTAACCATCCTACTAACCATGTTATACTGTTTTTTGTAAATAGGTTCTTTTTTGAAATTTGGTCAAGGGAGTAAAACTTGCAATTTTTATTAATTATGTCAAACATATAGCATCTTTTTTGCTCTTTACTTTTTGTTTAATAAATAGACTTAATAAATAAGTCAAATTTGTTTTGCTTCTTTCTCTTTCTTTGCCTGAACTTCATTATCCTTAATTTATGGACATGAGTGTAGTTCCTATTACATATTGAAGTACTTGACACAATAATCTCCAGTGAGTCTCTGTTGGTTTACTAGAATATTGGGACAGTAAAATAACTGGAAAACTTATATCTGGTCTTGTCCTACTTGCCAAAAAGAGTAGGGATCCGATTAAATTTCTATACGGATTTTCAGAAATACCCTCATCTTCTCCGGACTTTTTAATAACTACCCCAGAACTCCATAGGTACTTTAACTTTATTATCTGGAATGTCCGGATAGGTTTCTTTCAATTTTGATTTATATGTTTTCTGGTGCATAATTAAATCACCATTAATATATTCAAACTGAACACCCAAAAATGTTGAAATTATACCTAAATTTTTAAATTCAAACTTTAATTTAATCAACTCAAATACTTTTTGCATAATGTCCTCATTTTTAGCAAATACAGCAAAATCATCAACATGTACAAGTATAAGAACAATCCATTTAAATTGATACACACTGTTACAATTTTCTAACTTTTGAAATCCTAATTCCAGGAAAGTTTTGTCTAGTTTTATGAACCATTCTTTACCAGACTGATGCAGGCCATATAAAGCCTTTTTCAATTTAAATACATGATTAGGAAACATTTTATTTTGAAAACTTGGTGGTTGATTTATATACACCTCTTCATTTAACGTACTATACAAATATGCATTCTTTATATCTAAATGTCGTGAAATCCATCCTTTTCGAACAACAAGAATTGACATAAATAACCTTACTAAGGTAAAATTTACAACGGGAGAAAATATACTTCTTTACTATCTTCTTTATAATCAATACCTTCAATCTGCCGATATCCCTGAGCTACTAAACGGGCTTTGAAACCTTTAATTATTCCCTCAAAATCTTTTTTCAATGTATATATCCATTTACTTCCCAATACTTTAATTCCACTTGGTTTGGGAACTATGCTATAAGCATCTCTATCGTGTAAAGTTTTGAATTCATTTTGCATTGCCTCAAACCATTTTTGTTTCTCGGGCAATTGTTAAGATTCTTCGTAAGTGCACGGAATTTTAACTTCAACTAAATTTATTTCGGTTTCTGAAAATTAATCCATAGTTTCACTATCCGTTTGATCTCCCTCCTCTTCTTTTTCTTGAGGGGAGGGCTTACTTGAAAAGTTAAAATTTTCAGGTTTAAATACAACTCCGTTTACTGAACAATATTTTTTAACATCATTTAAACTTTTAAGACGAATTGACTTGTCTGGAAATTTTGGGTAGTAATAAACATATGTACGTCCCCATTTATTTGTTTTAATTTCACGTTTCCAGTCAAGAGGTTCCTCTAACTCACACTCTTTAGAATTAAAATTTAACGTATTTTCTGGATCTATTATTGGAATTGGTATTGTTAAATTCTTTTCATGAAGGAATGTTTCAATTTGTGTAGGTGTGTTATTTAATTTTCCCAAAACATCCATAGCCATCTTCGATTCATCGAATTTTACATGAACCGTTTCAATTACCTTTTGAGTGGAGGGGATGTAGATTCTATAACCTCTTGTGTTAATTGCATACCCTATCATAATACCCGGGATTGATCTTGCAGACAGTTTATCACGTTTTTGCTTCGGTAAATGTGCGTATGCTAAACAGCCAAATACTCGTAAATGTTTCACAGAGGGTTTTGAGCCATACCAAACCTCTAAGGGACTTTAACATTTCTTCCCTACAGCACAACGATTTCTAACATGAATGTAGGTAAACAAGGCTTCGAGCCAAAATGTTTTCTCGAGTTTTGATTCTAATAGTAGTGCCCTTACTGCATCAAATGCATAACCATTAAATCGCTCAGCTATACCACCCATTTCTGCTGTATATATAACAGTCCTCTCATGTTTTATTCCGCGAGACATTCAGAATTGCGTAAAATTATCATGACAAAACTCTAAACCATTATCTGTTCTAATACTTTTCAACTCCCTTTCCGTTCGCTTTTCAACCATCGTTAACAATAATTTAAACTTTTCAAATACATCCGATTTTTGTTTCAGAGGATAAATCCAAACTCTACCGGAGTACTCATCAATCATGGAAACAAAATATTTAAATCCACTTTTGGTTTTAACAGGGGAAGATCCCCATACATCCATATGTACTCGTTGTAATTGACAGTCTATCCGCGTTCTTTCCAATTCAAGAAAAGATGCCCGTTTTGATTTCGCTTCCTGACAAATGTTACAAATTTCTTTAGAAGAGGGAATTTTCGGTAAATCCCATACGGCTCCATGTCTAGACATATCCGATAACTTTTTAAAATTACAATGTGCTAATCAACGATGCCATGTCCAAATTTCATCGTGAGATGCCTGGCTTATGCTAACATTTTCCACTTAGACTTTTTCATCACACTTAATTACTTTTTCTAATTCGCTATCCCAAATCACATTTACTTCATAAAATTGATCAGATAATTTAAATGAAATCCACTTAACCCCATCAGGAAAAAATACATCGGCTCTACCTCTACCGCAAATAGTTTTATAACCGCACTTATCAAGCCTTATTCCTGAAAGGAGATTTCTTTTTAAATCAGGAGCATAAAGTACATTATATAAAGTTACGACATTGAACTGACCATCGCAATTTACCTTAAACTTCATATTTCCTATTCCTTTAATAGGCGTGCTTCCATTCCGTATAGCTACAGATAAATTTTGATTTTCTGTTACTTTAAAGTTCATTAAATGTGTTCGGTCGTTTGTAAAATGATTTGTTGCACCTGTATCTAGAGTAAAAGTGAATGGTGAATTAAATGAAGAAGGGGAGGGAGTAGCAATATTTGATGCAATACCAACATTATTCCCGAAATGTGCTTCAGTTATATTGCACAACCCATCTTTAAATTTTTGATCTTGTTTACGAAACTTAGGTTTTACTTTACAATTGAATTTTAAATGTCCGAATTCGTGGCAGGAAAAACAAGGGCCCATTTTAGTGGAATTCCGTTTCCCTACCAAATTTTGTAATTTACGACTATCGTCATACTTATACCGCTTAGTTAAAAGTACATTCATATTTTCACTTTTCACTTTATCGTATTGTGTTAAACTTAAACGACTGTTCTCTAAAAGTAATGCTTCTGTAATTTTTTCGACAGTAAATTCCTCATCTTTTGCAGTATACAAATTCTGAACAACACCATTATATTCATCTGGTAAATTTCTAATTAACTGAAAACTTATATACAAATCATCTAATTTATGTTTACTTTCATTACACCTTGATGCTGCTTGCTTTACTCTTTCAATAAACATACCAATAGTTTCATTATCAGAATCAAACTTTATACAAAAAAATTCATCTAAAAGTCTTACTAGTTTAGCACGACTGTCCATATCGAAATTGTCCTTCATGATCTTCCAGGCAATTTTACAGGAACTTACATCATCCAGTAGAAGTTGATACCTTTCTTCTAAACTGCCGTAAATGAGAGCAAATCCCTTCTCGTTGAGACGCAAGTAAAGTTCGCGCTCCTTGCTGTCGATGCCGGTGCTTGAACTTCCATCCTTTCCGTCAGCAAGACCTGTAGAACTTTCCCCGTCTCGTCAGCTGCAGGAATTTCACCGGTGACAATCCGCCAGGCTCCAACTCCCATTAACGCTGCACGCATATTCCATGACCATCGACGATAATTCGTCCCATCAAACTTTAGGACCGGGAACTTAAAATAGTCCGACGTTATATTCGCCATTCTTTAAGCTTTTCGCCTTTTAAATTAAATCTTTTACAGTTAACAGGGCACCTGGGCCCATAACCACTTGACGCAGTGGTTGTTAAATAAAGCGACACCAGTCAACTGCTTTAAACTAAAAAGAACATATTTTAATGAACAATATACAGGTACACAACGGCAACCGTTCTGTTGCACTGAACCGACAACACATGAAGTTTAAACGTCCTTATATACAGCCACGCCATCTCTCGGGCGTACATTTGCATTTACCTGGTTTCTTCTTCTTTTGGACGTCGGAGCGAAACCTTGTGACTCTGACAATAATTCATATTAATATGTTATTAAAAAATCATAATAATAGTGAATTATGTTTGGGTCGTTTAGTTCTAATAGTAGGAATAAAAATCAGCTTCTTATTATCAATATTCTATGAGATATGAATTAATGTATGAAAAAATATTTTAGCATATGAGGAGGGGGGTTTTGGAAGCTCATAACTCACCCATTTTCAGTTCAAATTTATTAAAATTTGGTATCCGGCGTTAAAATGAGCTAAATTTTTGAAATATGAAGTGAAATCTAGGGGTTGCTATTGAGAAAAAAAAAGTTGGTGCGAATTCTAATATGCAGATGGCCCCTTGTGCAATTTTTATGAATATCAAATTAAAGTGTACTTCAATCGTAAACGATTGGTATCTTTAACTTGGCTGTACGACGAATGACGACCGAAAAAAGTACAAGTGGGACTTTTTTTTTTTCCGCAGCTGTATGTATATTTTCGCGATTTTAATTGCCACTATTTTTTTTTTCGAGCCCCACCACTGAAACAGGTCACGAGCCGCCACTGACTGCAAACATTAATATTACCCAGCTACGGTCGAGCTAGAAGAATGGTTTCATGGTTGAAAATTTATTTCTTTGAATTTCATGTAAAAAACGCAATTACTTTTTTGCTGAGCCAATATTCGTGTGTTTGTTATTTCACTTTCTTCATTTAATATTATCGTCTGCAAAGTGCAATTATTCTTATAAGACTTTTGGAGATATTTTAATTTATTATCAGATGAAAATTTAGACAGAAAAACGTGATTTTGATTGTTTTTTGAATGTTTGATAAAATATTAGGAAGTCCAAAGACCTAATGTTTCCAATATTAAAAAGGTCAAAGTCATGCCTGGAATGTTGAGGATGTTAGTTTTTCAGAAATAGGATGTTGTATTAGAAGACATTTGCATCTACTGCATCTAATTCTATACCTGGAAAATATTTTATTTGGGGAATATGGTAGCGGACGCAACAATAGACGCTTTACAGAATCACCACCAAACTGCAAAAACCTCTCATTTATTTGCTTCAAAAAAAATTTTTTTTTTAATACCGCTATCTTTTACTGTGTTTTTGCACAAAAGAAATCTAATTTGCGCTTATTTTAAACAGGTTTCAAAAAATTCTTACTTAATAAATTTATATATGGTCCCTTAACTCATGAAAATATCACATTTTATTTAATATAAATTAAACTACTGAACGTAAAAATTTGAAATTTTGCACAGCCATGTAATATTACTTTCTGCTTCTATTTCCATCGAAATTTGGCTAGGTCGCTATACATAATTATTTTAAATATTAATTTAATAATTGATATCAATGTTTTATTAAAAAATCATAATAATAGTGAATTATATTTGGGTCGTTTAGTTTTAATAGTACGAATAAAAATCAGCTTCTTATCAATATTATATGAGATATGAATTAAAATATGAAAAAATATTTTAACATATGGGGAGGGGGATTTTGGAAGCTCATAACTTGCCCATTTTCAGTTCAAATTTATTGAAAATTGGTATCCGGTGTTAAAATGAGCTAAATTTTTTAAATATGAAGTGAAATCTAGGGGTTGCTATTGAGAAAAAAAATGTTGGTGCGAATTTTAATATGTAGATGGCCCCTTATGCAATTTTTATGAATATCAAATTAAAGTGTACTTCAATCGTAAACGATTGGTATCTGTAACTTGGCGGTACGACAAACGACCGCCGAAAAAAGTACACGTGGGACTTTCTTTTTCCGCAGCTGTACATATAAACAAATAGTGAAGGTGGCCCCCGCGGGTTTTTCTGGTGCGCCATGGAATATTAAATTTATTCAGGAAACACTAAACCATAAAAAAAATAAATAATGATTATATATCTCGCAACCATCCCTCCTAGCAGGCATGTAGCCAGAAAACAATATAGAGGGGAGGAAATCTGCAAAAGGCAGAATTTCCCACAAAAAAAGCCTGATATTCACATCCGGTTAAAAAAAAATCCAAATCCCCCCTCCCCCCCCCCTTTGGCTACGCCCCTGCCTCCTAGTCTGTGTGTTAAGAGTGTTTCTTTCGAAGAAATAAGTCGTAAAAATTTTTTGAATAGCTTTAAAAACAAACCAGTTATGTTAGATACTCGAAAAATATATGACTTCTTCATAAACTGTAATATGAACTCATATTAGCAGTAAACTTGTATGTCTTAATGTAGTCAGAAAAAAAAAAAAATCTGATAAATCGCCTCCCAAAATAAGCCGATTCGGTCCCGAGTAGAGAAATATTGCAAAATATCTTATGTTTAAAATTTTTAGCACTTGAGAGTGCTTTTTCTTTCAATCACGGGTTTTTTGTCTACGCGAGCGCATCGAGTCACTTTTCAATTTTTGTTGATTTTAGGGACTTGGGTAGGGTTTTCTTTAGCTTTCAATCTATATTCTTGCATTTTGTGTGGTTTTAGTTGTGCACCTCCCCTGTTGGTCTCAATCGAATGGATAGTTTATGTACAGGACCGCCCAAAACATTCGAAATACATTACGCTCAATGAGCCGAAATTCATTAAACTCCCCAACTAGCACACATACGTTGGGTTATTGTTGGCACAAGGTTGTTACGTTGGGCAAATGTTGGATGTCCAAATGGAAATGTCGGCATTCTGTTGGTTAAAGGTTGTAATGGCTAACGGTGGGTAAACAACCGTTGGCCATCGGATGGTTAATGTTGTGTTGGGCAACCGTAGGTAAACAACCGTTGACCATCCGATGGCTGACTGTTGTGTTGGATAACCGTAGCTTCACAACGACGATTGCGCATGCGCAGAGACACACATTCAGGAAACCAGGAAGCGATAGATTCCTCTCCGTTTCCGCCATTGCTTGTTATGATGTGTTGATACACTTTTATAGTGATTGATAGTTGAAATCTAAAACGAATATATATCTTTTCAGCTATATTTCTGTGAATTTTATTCGTTGCATAGGTTCGAAGTAAATTGAATCACGATAACTATTATTAGTAATGCCTTGGTTATAGTTCGATTGTCCATAAGCCTAACGATCTTCAAAGTATGTAAACAAACAACTTACTATGCAGCTATGGTAATAAATATATAATAATTGCACAGTGCTTATTAAAAGATGCGTTTTTGGATTACTAAACAATGCTAGACAGCTTAATAATAAAGTTTTATTTGCTCATAGTTTTACAACATTCGAGAACGTAAAATTGGACACTGTTGTTTTCTCCTAATAAGTTTATTCTAAAAAAAAAAAATCAACTTGAGCTGTGCTTATATTTTTCAACATTGTAATGACTAATGAGATTTCAGATTTAGAAGTAGTTATTAAACTAACACTACTTCAATTTTGAAATCTTGTTGGTTGACAGGGGTTAATCAACAACAAGGATTTAAATTTGTGCATCAAAATTGTTTTGCTGTTAAAGGTATGTATAAAATATTTTACAGTTTTAAGAATTCAGTTATTTTAATATTTTACAAATGTGTTATCATGTAGAACGGCAGTTTCTACGAGTGACGCAGCCAGCCCAACCAACCAACCGCAAAACTTCGCTGCACTTATACAGTGGACTCTCTCTATCTGAACACTCTCTAATGTGAACACCCCGGTAATATGAACACATTACGACCGTCCCGGCGAAGCTCCATAGACTTAACATTAGATTAACTCTCTGTATTCTGAACACCCTCTAATCTGAACACCCCGCTATTATGAACGCTACTTTTGATCCTCATTCAACCTTTACCTCTCCGTAAACTGAACATGTGTTGGCAACTGGAATTCGAGGAATTCCCCTGGCATGGAAATTCAGAGAAAACTCATCCCCTCGTACAGCGTTTCAAGTTTTGAGTCAAGTTCTTTTGTATTCCCTCATTCACAGAGCTCGCACCCCGCTCCCTCCCCCTTCGGCTTTTTCATATGATACACTCTAGAAACCAGCCGATGAATCTGAAATGTCCAGCCTTTGATGCAACTGCAATCTTGACCAATGAAAGGGAAGTGTTTAGGCAGGTGTTTATTTAGGCGTGTATTTGAAGTCATGTATCATATGGCTTGTAGAGAGGTGAGGTAGCATAATCTATTTGGTTTTGTTCCTTTTGCTCAGAAAAGAATAAAGTTTTCATCATTTCACTGTGCTTGCAGGATAAGAATCACTGTAGTTACACAGATATGTCAGAAATAAGTGCTAAAACGAAAAAAAGGAAAGTGAGTCAAAGAAAAATTGCATGAGTTTGGAATTTCTGTAGGCCAAGTCAACGGAATCAGCAAGAAAGAGAAAGAAATTATAGCTGCTTTTGAAGCAAATGAACCGTCTTCAAAGTGTAGAATTTTTGAAAAGAAAACGGGAAACGAGAGCATAAACAATCACGTCTGGAAGTTTTTTACACAAATGAGAACAATGAATCTTCCTGTCACTGGACCTTTGCTAAAACAGATTGCTTTGGATTTTGCAGAAAAGGAAAATATCAAAGAATTCAAAGCATCGGAAGGATGGTTGACTCGCTTCAAAAGTCGGCATAATATTGAATTTAAAATTATGAATGGTGAAGCTGCAGACGTAAATATGGACACTGCAGAAGAGTGGAAAACTAAACTTCCGGACTTAACAAAGGATTTCAACGCAGCTGATATTTTTAATGCCGACGAATCCGGCCTGTTTTTCAGAGCTCTTCCAAATAAATAGCAGAAAGAAGTGAGAAATGTGTGGGCGGGAAAATGTCGAAAGAAAGACTTACCAGTAGTAGATAATCAAGAGTTCACCCCATGCGGATCCCATGTTAATTCTGCGGATCCGTTCGGATGCTTTCCCTAGGTCGAGAGAGAGAGGGGGGCGTGGTCGGACCGGATGTGGGGAGCGGATGCTAAGACCGGATGTTCGAAGGGTTGATAAGAAATTTTTTCCTTTTTTTTAGATAAGGGGACTTGTAATTTTTTTCAGATTGTGACATATTTTTCAAATAAGGGTACTTGTAATTTTTTTCAGATTGTGACATATTTTTTGAATTAAACCTGAAATAAAAAATATTATTATAAAATGAGGACCCACCAGCCGCCCGGTAGAACTCGTCTACCGCCTCATTTCAAATAAAAATTTTTACTATGCTTTTCCACGTCACGCTAGCCTCGCATGTATGGAGACAGGGCGTAGCACAGCAGACGCGTTGTTGTTTTTGTTTCTTTAAATAATAATTAACTATGTGGAGCAAAGAAATGAACAACATCCCCAGGAGGATTTAGTTTTCTTTACCATTTAGTAATAGAACCAATGCAAATTGAATAAATGTTGCTTAATACATACTTCTAATGTTTAGCTAATTTCTGTATACTGATTATAGCATATATTTAATAAGTAACAGTTTACTAGAATATTAAAGTAGGGTTTAGGATACCCATACATTTTCTACAAATTTCTTGTACTGTTAGGGAAGTGAGAAAATTATACCATAGAACGATTTTAGTACGTATAGTTTTTACAAATAATGATTTAGATAGTGTATGAACTTTTTTATCTAAACATTTTTTTTTCTTAAGAGATTTTTACCCAACTTAATATTTTTTTTTTAATCAAGAGTTAATTAATTTTTATTTTATTTTTTTAACCATGAGTTTTAATTTTAAGTTAAATAATTTTACAACAAATATTTTTTACCAAGTTTTAATTTTACAACAAATATTTTTTAACCAAGTTTTAATTTTAAGTTACTAATTAATTTTACAACAAATATTTTTTACCAAGTTTTAATTTTAAGTTATATAATTTTACAACAAATATTTTTTTAATCAAATGTTTTTAATTTATCAGGAAAAAATTTTAATCAAGTGTTTTTAATTTATCAAGAAAAAAAAATTTAATCAAGAGTTTTAATTTTTTGTATACCGTATTTTTGTTAAGTAGACGTTTAACACTAAAGTAGGATTTAGGATACCCACATATATTCTACAAATTTCTTCTACTGTTAGGCAAGTGAGAAAATTATACCATAGAAAGATTTTAGTACCTACAGATTTTACAAATAATGATTTGGATATAGTCTTATTTTCTATTGCGAGAAAACCACTTTAGCCATATATCCCCCAAAACTCAAGTTCTGATATACGAAATGTGTGAATACGCGTTAGATCCCCTTAGAAAGTCCTCCTACCAAGGCACCCCTCATCCTAAGCAGATACCCCCGCGTGCAGGTTTGCCTTAAAACACAAACAAACAAAGTATTTATCTAAACATTTTTTCTTACCCACACATTTTTGATAAATCTTAGGCAGCGATTATACTAGTTTATATTTTCTATAGATCAATTAGAGAAAAAATTACATTTTTAGTAATCCTACAAAACTTTTCTACTGTATATCCCAAGTAGTATAACTTGATTTATAGAATTTCAATACGATACAAGTTAGATTGTTTATGTGCAACACTCATTGCAGTTTGACTATGAAAGCATAATTTTATACATGCATTAATATTTTTATTGATGCACTTAACCTATTTTATAGAAAGGTGAGCATAACTAGCATAAACTTTTAGACTAGATAGTACTATTGTTAGAAAGTTGAACTATTGAAGATAAAAATTGAAGATCCGTTTTAGTATACTGCATGTACATAAATATCTTTCAATACTTAGATAAAATGTCAGTTTAAATCGCAAATCATTACTTAAACTAAAAAATACAAGGTTTTTACTTACGTGAAGGGAGATCGTGCTAAATCTTCTAGTCTCTGGACAAAGTACCAACATCTATACGGCTAGCAAGACCGGAACATAGAGTAATGATTTAAAATACATTAACTCTAAGTTCCGTCCCAGCTGGCCAATATCAAGACATTACTTCTTTTTATCCTCATATGCTGAAAATAGACATAATATTTTGACACTAAAAACAAAATAACACATTTGAAGATATAAACGCTTTAAAAGTAATTTTTTTTCTTATAACAATTTACCAGATTCACAATACTATTTTATGTGGGATAAAATTAGTTAGCAATCGAAAATTTAATCTTAATTAGAATTTACTGAAATACAGATATCATGCATGCCTTATTTTCTATTAGGAGAAAGCCCTCAAAACCCAGTTTTCGTATACAAACTGCTTAAAGTACTTCTACCGATAATGCCTATTGCTATTAATTACACTGGATTACCAACTTAAAATTTTGCAAAACACCAAAATACAGAAAAACATACATTAACAAAAAAAATCACACTTAAAAGTACAACACATCAAAAGTGGAAAATATAATTACCACATAATTATTTTCAATTAGAATTAGGGTATCAACTTATATGTAACTAAAATAATAGAAAATATTACACTTAACCTGTACTTGTACAACGCGAAATAATAATAATATTAAAAATACTCACATAATTAACAAAAGAATGATTGAAGTAAAATCCACGTGCATATCCCTAGTACAGCTGATAAGAAATTGAGAGAGATAAGAAAGTGCCTTGAGACTCTACAGAGCCGGTACAATAAGAGTTGGCCAGTTTACCGATAAGATAAAACCAGGGAGGGTGCTAGGGGAATACCGAATTGTGGGGACACGTGTTTCATTCTGCGTTCAAAAATGGGGACTTATGGATTAAAATCATGTTAGATTAAAGCCATTTCAATAAAAATTTATCCTTTTTGTAAACATGGGCATTATATCCTAAATTAAAATATCAAAGTTAAGCTACAACGATTAATATATTTTACGTAGTTTAGGAAACTAATGAATCATTAAATTAATTTCTGTGAAACAATTAGCAAAGAGCATTATACTAAAGCATTAAAGCAAATTATTTTTGTTAAGTTTTGATAAATAACAGTAATAAATTATAGGCATTGCAGATGAATGAGTATTCACGTATAAAATAGGTATTAAAATTATTGTTTAAAACAATTTTTACAATAATAAACTAAAATTTTTATTTAATAAAGTCATAAACTAAAATTATTAATGAAAACTTGCTAATAAATTAAACATATCAAAATTTTTACACTCAGTTTTTTTATATACTTAAATTTTACAAAGATATCCTTTTAATAAATTCATAAACTAAAACAATTTTTACAATAATAAACTAAATTTTTTATTTAATAAAGTCATAAACTGAAATTATTAATGAAAACCTGTTAATAAATTAAACTTATTACTCTAAAAGATAGCTAATCACAACATATATCAGAAAAAATATAAGCAATTATAATACCTGGAAAATACCGGACAACACTCTTGTTACATGCGGACAAAACCTCGGTCTGCTCGGCTAAATAATTCTTAGGTATCCGTTGCAGGAGACCTTACCTACGCCCAACCTACAAACTCTACAAATTTAACGGCAACTGATTTTCTCTTATCAGGTATCACAGATCAGATAAGAGATAAGGAAGTGACATGCGCAGAAGACACGTCATAGTGACGTGTGCAAATCTGTGTTGATTGAATATCCGGTAGGTTTCTGGCAGGATGTACTATTTGCAATTAGGGGCAACTCTTAGTAACAGGCTAAGACAAGTTAGATGATGCAATATCTACTGGGTTGAGAAAGTTTTAAGGTAGAGGGCGCTTGGGTAATCACGTGATTTTTTAAAGAATCAGTATAGAGACATTTTAGTTAGATAAAGTGGCCAGGTGTGTGTTGCGAGACTCTCTTTACACTGTGTGCGCCTATACTTAAGACGTGTGTTTTAATTGATTTTTCGCAGAGTTTCAAAAATGTCTTTGCTTGAATCGATCGAAAATAACTTTAACATTGAATACACTCCCGAGTTTTATACTCAAAGTGATGCCGATGTGTTGCTGCAAGAAATAATACAATTGCCTTTAGATGTAAAGCCTTTGCAAAGTAGTGAAAAGGAAATTTCCCCCGAGTTTTGTACTGAAAGTGATGTTGATGTGCTACAGCAAGAATTGTTTCAATTACCCCTGCAAAGTAGTGAAAAGAAAATTTCCTTGACTCGTAAAGTAATTACTTTTGCTGATGAAGGAATCAATTACAGTTTACCTGGAGCAACAGTCTATGTTTACTCTTGGATACCCATTTTGCAAAAAATACGTGAAGATCTACAGAAAGTGACAAATTATGAATTTAATATGGTGCAAGTGAACTTTGACTCTGAAGAACAACCTAAAATTGAAGACGGCAACTACGAAGATTTTAATCTAGATCTATCATCAGGTGTATGCATTCTAAGTTTTGGATCTAAACGAACTTTGGATTTTAAACCAGCGAACTGTGAAACCGCTACCATTAAATTAGAACATGGCTCAATGTGTAAGATATATCCCCCAACCAACAAACTTTTAACGCATGGTATTCCTTCTGAACCTTATGTGACAGACCCGCACATTAACCTAACATTTGCCAAAATGTACATTTATGAGCCTTCCCCGAAAAGGGCAAAGTTGGACGATTGGACGGACGATCTTTACCATAGCTTATATGCTTCTGTAAATAGTACATGGCACTTGGAAAGACTTATCTACGTTTCACTTCACGATGAAAGAACTGAGTTGAAGATTTATATTAGACAATTTATACAGAATGCCCAATTAGACTATATACCAACCGGTCAGGGAGTCGTGATGAACCCTTCCACATGGATCGAATTTATTGTAAAACTATTAGATTTTAATATAGGTCATAGCAATAGCTCTTTTATTTGTAATAATCAATTATCTGTATTTAATGATGATGGAAAATGCATCTTACAACAAATTTACAAAACCGCAGATTCATTCACGTTAAATCCAATTTCCTTAACACTTTTAAATGATCAAGTAAAAAAACTTTGCGAAATGAGAAATGAAATATTGGAATGCATTTTAAAAACGCTATATACGACGACCCTGCCTCATTTAATTTTAAAATTAAAGCCGCAAAAATGTAACCGCGAACCCCATTGTAATTACGATGAGGCGAAACAACAATTAATGGATATAGTACATCAGGAAATTTTTAAAAACATAGGCCGGGTTCAGGATCATCCTTCACAAAGGATACATGCTTGTTCGAATAGAACACATGTTGATGAGCTAGAGGGTCTTATAAGTAGTAAAGCATGGTTTACGGTTGACATGCCGTAAATTGCAAGAGAGATATGCGAGAAAAAATGCACTTGTCATTATGACGGAGAATTTTTTTCAAACATTTTCATTGAAGACTATATGAAGTATCTTCAAAATGAGCTATTTAATACATTTTTTCAACCGTTTTCATATTTTGCTAATTCCAAGGATGACAAAACATGTGTAATTATGTGATGTTATTGGTGTATAACTAGTATTGCAATTGTAAAAAAATATATTAAAACCATTGTGATGATGTAGAAAAGGTATGCTTGCTTCTACAACAGTAAGATTTTACTCACTTGTGCATGCTTAGTTATAGAATACTCATTGAAAAGTTATTATTTTCTTAATTGTGTAAATAGTTTGTGTAATTTAAAATATATTTTTGTAAATAAAACAGTTTATATATGCAAAACTTTTCAGTGTTTTCTTCATGTGTATGTGTGTGTGTGTTGATTACTTGCAAAATAAAAATCTATGAAATTTTACTGCAGCAAAAAGTGGTAAAGGTAGACATGTTTTAAGATTCTAGTGTTATACTTATCTTTTTTAAGTTACAAATTTAGCAAAATTTATTGAAGCATGTATTATGGATCATGAATCTAACTACACAGAAATAAAATGTTCTGATTAAAATCATAAACTTAAGTGTAATTGGTAAATTGGGTTACATGAGAATTCACAAAGTATTAACTTTTTATAAAATGAACGTGGCTAAAAAAGTAAATTTCCATAATTTTATAACTTAATCGATTTTACAGGTTTTTCAAAAATAAAGTTAAGTGAGATAAAGAAACTTAGTATTTTTAAATAAAGATTTTTTTGAGGTATTCTTTAATGTAAAGATCTTACCACATTTTACTTGAAGTAACAGAATATTTTAAATCAGACACTAAGTTTTTAAAACATTAGAGTATTAACTTAGCATATTTTTGTAATTTTTATTAAGTAATGGGCTTGAATATTTTTTATTATAGAAATATCAACTAAGTGCACATTTTACAGATTAAGATGGTTATGCTTACAAATTTTAAATAAATATGCTTTTACTTTTATACATGTTACTTGTTCAAACTAAGTATACTTTTGATTTGTATACGTTTATGAGTTCTCATAAGTTATGAAATTATTTCTCGAAAGGAACTTAGCTATTAGAACTTTGTAAATTTTGTAGAAGTAGTATGCTTGACATGTTTTTTGATGAAATGGATTTAAATGTGGTATAGAAATAATCAGTTATTTTCGCATAGATGTATAAACTTATCTTTATGTAAACCATAACTAATTAAAAGTAATATAATTTATGTCTATGCAAAGTGAGGGACTTAGACTATTTTTCAGAATTATCAAGTAAAGGATTTTACAAAATACTTAGTAAACTGCATTAATAGATTGTGAGTTGTATTTTTTTCTTTTAGAAGTTTTTCACATTGGTATCGCATTGGTATTTTTAGAATGTTACGAACTTGATACATTTTTTCTGAAGTGCTAGATATGTGAAATTGTCTTTTTAGAAACATTGAATTATTCAACTTAGTACATTTCAGTTACTCTTTCAAGATAACGGACTTAGAATTTTTTACAAATAGCAAGCTAGTAACTTGCTAAACGTGCTTCTTGCAAATATTTTTAAATACCGTTCTTAAATTTATCAAAGTTGTAACTACTACAAAGAAATAAACAAATTAAAATATAATAAATTAAGTATTTAAAAATATTTGCAAGAAGCACGTTTAGCAAGTTACTAGCTTGCTATGTACTAAGTTGAATAATTCAATGTTTCTAAAAAGACAATTTCACATATCTAGCACTTCAGAAAAAATGTATCAAGTTCGTAACATTCTAAAAATACCAATGTGATACCAATGTGAAAAACTTCTAAAAGAAAAAAATACAACTCACAATCTATTAATGCAGTTTACTAAGTATTTTGTAAAATCCTTTACTTGATAATTCTGAAAAATTGTCTAAGTTCCTCACTTTGCATAGACATAAATTATATTACTTTTAATTAGTTATGGTTTACATAAAGATAAGTTTATACATCTATGCGAAAATAACTGATTATTTCTATACCACATTTAAATCCATTTCATCAAAAAACATGTCAAGCATACTACTTCTACAAAATTTACAAAGTTCTAATAGCTAAGTTCCTTTCGAGAAATAATTTCATAACTTATGAGAACTCATAAACGTATACAAATCAAAAGTATACTTAGTTTGAACAAGTAACATGTATAAAAGTAAAAGCATATTTATTTAAAATTTGTAAGCATAACCATCTTAATCTGTAAAATGTGCACTTAGTTGATATTTCTATAATAAAAAATATTCAAGCCCATTACTTAATAAAAATTACAAAAATATGCTAAGTTAATACTCTAATGTTTTAAAAACATAGTGTCTGATTTAAAATATTCTGTTACTTCAAGTAAAATGTGGTAAGATCTTTACATTAAAGAATACCTCAAAAAAATCTTTATTTAAAAATACTAAGTTTCTTTATCTCACTTAACTTTATTTTTGAAAAACCTGTAAAATCGATTAAGTTATAAAATTATGGAAACTTACTTTTTTAGCCACGTTCATTTTATAAAAAGTTAATACTTTGTGAATTCTCATGTAACCCAATTTACCAATTACACTTAAGTTTATGATTTTAATCAGAACATTTTATTTCTGTGTAGTTAGATTCATGATCCATAATACATGCTTCAATAAATTTTGCTAAATTTGTAACTTAAAAAAGATAAGTATAACACTAGAATCTTAAAACATGTCTACCTTTACCACTTTTTGCTGCAGTAAAATTTCATAGATTTTTATTTTGCAAGTAATCAACACACACACACATACACATGAAGAAAACACTGAAAAGTTTTGCATATATAAACTGTTTTATTTACAAAAATATATTTTAAATTACACAAACTATTTACACAATTAAGAAAATAATAACTTTTCAATGAGTATTCTATAACTAAGCATGCACAAGTGAGTAAAATCTTACTGTTGTAGAAGCAAGCATACCTTTTCTACATCATCACAATGGTTTTAATATATTTTTTTACAATTGCAATACTAGTTATACACCAATAACATCACATAATTACACATGTTTTGTCATCCTTGGAATTAGCAAAATATGAAAACGGTTGAAAAAATGTATTAAATAGCTCATTTTGAAGATACTTCATATAGTCTTCAATGAAAATGTTTGAAAAAAATTCTCCGTCATAATGACAAGTGCATTTTTTCTCGCATATCTCTCTTGCAATTTACGGCATGTCAACCGTAAACCATGCTTTACTACTTATAAGACCCTCTAGCTCATCAACATGTGTTCTATTCGAACAAGCATGTATCCTTTGTGAAGGATGATCCTGAACCCGGCCTATGTTTTTAAAAATTTCCTGATGTACTATATCCATTAATTGTTGTTTCGCCTCATCGTAATTACAATGGGGTTCGCGGTTACATTTTTGCGGCTTTAATTTTAAAATTAAATGAGGCAGGGTCGTCGTATATAGCGTTTTTAAAATGCATTCCAATATTTCATTTCTCATTTCGCAAAGTTTTTTTACTTGATCATTTAAAAGTGTTAAGGAAATTGGATTTAACGTGAATGAATCTGCGGTTTTGTAAATTTGTTGTAAGATGCATTTTCCATCATCATTAAATACAGATAATTGATTATTACAAATAAAAGAGCTATTGCTATGACCTATATTAAAATCTAATAGTTTTACAATAAATTCGATCCATGTGGAAGGGTTCATCACGACTCCCTGACCGGTTGGTATATAGTCTAATTGGGCATTCTGTATAAATTGTCTAATATAAATCTTCAACTCAGTTCTTTCATCGTGAAGTGAAACGTAGATAAGTCTTTCCAAGTGCCATGTACTATTTACAGAAGCATATAAGCTATGGTAAAGATCGTCCGTCCAATCGTCCAACTTTGCCCTTTTCGGGGAAGGCTCATAAATGTACATTTTGGCAAATGTTAGGTTAATGTGCGGGTCTGTCACATAAGGTTCAGAAGGAATACCATGCGTTAAAAGTTTGTTGGTTGGGGGATATATCTTACACATTGAGCCATGTTCTAATTTAATGGTAGCGGTTTCACAGTTCGCTGGTTTAAAATCCAAAGTTCGTTTAGATCCAAAACTTAGAATGCATACACCTGATGATAGGTCTAGATTAAAATCTTCGTAGTTGCCGTCTTCAATTTTAGGTTGTTCTTCAGAGTCAAAGTTCACTTGCACCATATTAAATTCATAATTTGTCACTTTCTGTAGATCTTCACGTATTTTTTGCAAAATGGGTATCCAAGAGTAAACATAGACTGTTGCTCCAGGTAAACTGTAATTGATTCCTTCATCAGCAAAAGTAATTACTTTACGAGTCAAGGAAATTTTCTTTTCACTACTTTGCAGGGGTAATTGAAACAATTCTTGCTGTAGCACATCAACATCACTTTCAGTACAAAACTCGGGGGAAATTTCCTTTTCACTACTTTGCAAAGGCTTTACATCTAAAGGCAATTGTATTATTTCTTGCAGCAACACATCGGCATCACTTTGAGTATAAAACTCGGGAGTGTATTCAATGTTAAAGTTATTTTCGATCGATTCAAGCAAAGACATTTTTGAAACTCTGCGAAAAATCAATTAAAACACACGTCTTAAGTATAGGCGCACACAGTGTAAAGAGAGTCTCGCAACACACACCTGGCCACTTTATCTAACTAAAATGTCTCTATACTGATTCTTTAAAAAATCACGTGATTACCCAAGCGCCCTCTACCTTAAAACTTTCTCAACCCAGTAGATATTGCATCATCTAACTTGTCTTAGCCTGTTACTAAGAGTTGCCCCTAATTGCAAATAGTACATCCTGCCAGAAACCTACCGGATATTCAATCAACACAGATTTGCACACGTCACTATCACGTGTCTTCTGCGCATGTCACTTCCTTATCTCTTATCTGATCTGTGATACCTGATAAGAGAAAATCAGTTGCCGTTAAATTTGTAGAGTTTGTAGGTTGGGCGTAGGTAAGGTCTCCTGCAACGGATACCTAAGAATTATTTAGCCGAGCAGACCGAGGTTTTGTCCGCATGTAACAAGAGTGTTGTCCGGTATTTTCCAGGTATTATAATTGCTTATATTTTTTCTGATATATGTTGTGATTAGCTATCTTTTAGAGTAATAAGTTTAATTTATTAACAGGTTTTCATTAATAATTTCAGTTTATGACTTTATTAAATAAAAAATTTAGTTTATTATTGTAAAAATTGTTTTAGTTTATGAATTTATTAAAAGGATATCTTTGTAAAATTTAAGTATATAAAAAAACTGAGTGTAAAAATTTTGATATGTTTAATTTATTAGCAAGTTTTCATTAATAATTTTAGTTTATGACTTTATTAAATAAAAATTTTAGTTTATTATTGTAAAAATTGTTTTAAACAATAATTTTAATACCTATTTTATACGTGAATACTCATTCATCTGCAATGCCTATAATTTATTACTGTTATTTATCAAAACTTAACAAAAATAATTTGCTTTAATGCTTTAGTATAATGCTCTTTGCTAATTGTTTCACAGAAATTAATTTAATGATTCATTAGTTTCCTAAACTACGTAAAATATATTAATCGTTGTAGCTTAACTTTGATATTTTAATTTAGGATATAATGCCCATGTTTACAAAAAGGATAAATTTTTATTGAAATGGCTTTAATCTAACATGATTTTAATCCATAAGTCCCCATTTTTGAACGCAGAATGAAACACGTGTCCCCACAATTCGGTATTCCCCTAGCACCCTCCCTGGTTTTATCTTATCGGTAAACTGGCCAACTCTTATTGTACCGGCTCTGTAGAGTCTCAAGGCACTTTCTTATCTCTCTCAATTTCTTATCAGCTGTACTAGGGATATGCACGTGGATTTTACTTCAATCATTCTTTTGTTAATTATGTGAGTATTTTTAATATTATTATTATTTCGCGTTGTACAAGTACAGGTTAAGTGTAATATTTTCTATTATTTTAGTTACATATAAGTTGATACCGTAATTCTAATTGAAAATAATTATGTGGTAATTATATTTTCCACTTTTGATGTGTTGTACTTTTAAGTGTGATTTTTTTTTTGTTAATGTATGTTTTTCTGTATTTTGGTGTTTTGCAAAATTTTAAGTTGGTAATCCAGTGTAATTAATAGCAATAGGCATTATCGGTAGAAGTACTTTAAGCAGTTTGTATACGAAAACTGGGTTTTGAGGGCTTTCTCCTAATAGAAAATAAGGCATGCATGATATCTGTATTTCAGTAAATTCTAATTAAGATTAAATTTTCGATTGCTAACTAATTTTATCCCACATAAAATAGTATTGTGAATCTGGTAAATTGTTATAAGAAAAAAAATTACTTTTAAAGCGTTTATATCTTCAAATGTGTTATTTTGTTTTTAGTGTCAAAATATTATGTCTATTTTCAGCATATGAGGATAAAAAGAAGTAATGTCTTGATATTGGCCAGCTGGGACGGAACTTAGAGTTAATGTATTTTAAATCATTACTCTATGTTCCGGTCTTGCTAGCCGTATAGATGTTGGTACTTTGTCCAGAGACTAGAAGATTTAGCACGATCTCCCTTCACGTAAGTAAAAACCTTGTATTTTTTAGTTTAAGTAATGATTTGCGATTTAAACTGACATTTTATCTAAGTATTGAAAGATATTTATGTACATGCAGTATACTAAAACGGATCTTCAATTTTTATCTTCAATAGTTCAACTTTCTAACAATAGTACTATCTAGTCTAAAAGTTTATGCTAGTTATGCTCACCTTTCTATAAAATAGGTTAAGTGCATCAATAAAAATATTAATGCATGTATAAAATTATGCTTTCATAGTCAAACTGCAATGAGTGTTGCACATAAACAATCTAACTTGTATCGTATTGAAATTCTATAAATCAAGTTATACTACTTGGGATATACAGTAGAAAAGTTTTGTAGGATTACTAAAAATGTAATTTTTTCTCTAATTGATCTATAGAAAATATAAACTAGTATAATCGCTGCCTAAGATTTATCAAAAATGTGTGGGTAAGAAAAAATGTTTAGATAAATACTTTGTTTGTTTGTGTTTTAAGGCAAACCTGCACGCGGGGGTATCTGCTTAGGATGAGGGGTGCCTTGGTAGGAGGACTTTCTAAGGGGATCTAACGCGTATTCACACATTTCGTATATCAGAACTTGAGTTTTGGGGGATATATGGCTAAAGTGGTTTTCTCGCAATAGAAAATAAGACTATATCCAAATCATTATTTGTAAAATCTGTAGGTACTAAAATCTTTCTATGGTATAATTTTCTCACTTGCCTAACAGTAGAAGAAATTTGTAGAAAATATATGGGTATCCTAAATCCTACTTTAGTGTTAAACGTCTACTTAACAAAAATACGGTATACAAAAAATTAAAACTCTTGATTAAATTTTTTTTTCTTGATAAATTAAAAACACTTGATTAAAATTTTTTCCTGATAAATTAAAAACATTTGATTAAAAAAATATTTGTTGTAAAATTATATAACTTAAAATTAAAACTTGGTAAAAAATATTTGTTGTAAAATTAATTAGTAACTTAAAATTAAAACTTGGTTAAAAAATATTTGTTGTAAAATTAAAACTTGGTAAAAAATATTTGTTGTAAAATTATTTAACTTAAAATTAAAACTCATGGTTAAAAAAATAAAATAAAAATTAATTAACTCTTGATTAAAAAAAAAATATTAAGTTGGGTAAAAATCTCTTAAGAAAAAAAAAATGTTTAGATAAAAAAGTTCATACACTATCTAAATCATTATTTGTAAAAACTATACGTACTAAAATCGTTCTATGGTATAATTTTCTCACTTCCCTAACAGTACAAGAAATTTGTAGAAAATGTATGGGTATCCTAAACCCTACTTTAATATTCTAGTAAACTGTTACTTATTAAATATATGCTATAATCAGTATACAGAAATTAGCTAAACATTAGAAGTATGTATTAAGCAACATTTATTCAATTTGCATTGGTTCTATTACTAAATGGTAAAGAAAACTAAATCCTCCTGGGGATGTTGTTCATTTCTTTGCTCCACATAGTTAATTATTATTTAAAGAAACAAAAACAACAACGCGTCTGCTGTGCTACGCCCTGTCTCCATTCATGCGAGGCTAGCGTGACGTGGAAAAGCATAGTAAAAATTTTTATTTGAAATGAGGCGGTAGACGAGTTCTACCGGGCGGCTGGTGGGTCCTCATTTTATAATAATATTTTTTATTTCAGGTTTAATTCAAAAAATATGTCACAATCTGAAAAAAATTACAAGTACCCTTATTTGAAAAATATGTCACAATCTGAAAAAAATTACAAGTCCCCTTATCTAAAAAAAAGAAAAAAAATTCTTATCAACCCTTCGAACATCCGGTCTTAGCATCCGCTCCCCACATCCGGTCCGACCACGCCCCCCTCTCTCTCTCGACCTAGGGAAAGCATCCGAACGGATCCGCAGAATTAACATGGGATCCGCATGGGGTGAACTCTTGATTATCTACTACTCTTACCGTCATGCTCTGTGCCAGTTCCACAGGAGAGAAGCTCAAACCACTGGTAATCGGAAAAAGTGAAAAACCAAGATGCTTCAAAAATGTGAATATCGCATCATTGCCTGTTCACTATAAATCAAATCGAAAAGCCTGGATGTCATTCTCAATTTTCTCGCAGTGGTTGGAGGACATCAACGAGATGATGAGGAGAGAAAGAAGAAAAATTCTTCTTCTTGTGGATAATGCAGCATCACACAAAAACATGCAACTCAGCAATGTGAGCCTGAAGTTTCTACCACCGAACTGTACTCCTATTATCCAACCATTGGATCAAGGAGTAATCAAGACCTTTAAAGCTCACTACCGAATCCATTTTCTGAGGAAAATGTCCCTGGTGATGGAGGAGGCAAATTCTACAGCTGAACTAACAAAGAAAGTCAATGTTATGGATGCTGTCCACTGGATATCAATGGCTTGGAATGAAGTAACCCCTCACACTATCAAGAGATGCTTTTATAAAGCAGGATTCCCGTGTGATGATGACCATTTAGGAATAGAGGACCAAGTATCAAAAGCTGTGAATGACTTGGGGTCAATTCTTCAGGAGCTTCATACTGAAACTGAACCTGACTCTTATCTCGAAGTCAATGGAAGGCTTCCGATTTGCGACAACAACATCGTTGAAGAAGAAGAGGATAGTGAAGATGAAGAAGCAGAACCTCAAGACACTAATGAAACAAAAAGAACACTTACATTCAAGCAATATGGCCAAGGGATTCAAGACCTGATGGACTATGCGGTTGAGCATCATCCGGAAGCCTTTCCACTTCTTAAACAATTAGACAATATGTATGCTGCACGAGCATATACATTGCAAAAGCAGACTAAAATTACTAACTTTTTCAAGTAATTAACCATTTATGTATTATATATAATTATGTATCATTATATATTTTGTAAAACTTTTTTAATAATATTAAATTTAAAAAATCTGATGTGTCCAACACATGACTTCCTTGCATGTCTATTAATTCAAAAATGTTTTTTACGCACTTCCTCTAAACTTATTTGTTTGAAAGAGATAAAAATCTTCTAGCCAAATATTTCGATATCGCCAAGTTGCGTTCAATTTGAAAGATTTCCTTCTGACACTTTATTTGGCGATATTTCAACAAAAGCCGACAAACTTGAGATAGTTTGCGAGATTTTGGGGATAGCCAAAGTAGTCATTGACCACTGACTTTCAATTAATTGAATGCATCCATACACCTTAATGTATTTAAAGTCATTTGGCTCACCCTGTAAATAAATTCCCAGTCGATTGCTGTCAAAAAAGATATTGAAAACAGTTAGATATTATAATATAGTTCTAAATACAAAAGTTCAAAATTCTACGGGTTAAAGTTTTAGAGTTATACAAAATACGAAATAATTTTTGGCGCCAAATTTGGCGATATTTCGACGAAACTCGTCAATGTCGACGACATTTGGCGAGATTTTAAGCATGGACCAACAATGACAGATTATCGCCAAATTTGGCGATATTTCGCCAAAACTCGCCAAGAACAATGACAAATGGCGATACTTTGGGCATGGACCAAATGACTGACTATCGCCAAATTTGGCGACATTTCGGCAAAACTCGCCAAGGTCGAGGACAGACGGCGAGATTTTGGGCATGTACCAAACAATGACTGACTACAATTGTATTATATTGAAGATGTCCATAGACATTAAAGTACTGAAATTCTTTTTGGTGGTCCTGTAAAGAAACTCCAGTAGATTGGAACCAAAAATCGAAATGCACAACTAGATGTTACAACAATCTTACATATGAAATTTCATAATAGTTTTTCAGATTTGAGAGTTAAATATGCACACACGTACACCAAAAGTCGCCAAGCTTGGCGACTTTTGGCATAGTTCTTGAGGGAGGCACGTGACCGTGGTCGGACCATTACCTAACTTATGTGGTAGGACGGTATTGTGCTTGAAATGGATGAATGCCCCTAAAACTGCCATTGACCGTAATGTATTGGAAATCTTTTGAGTGTTCCTGTAGCAGAACTGTAAATGATAAAGACTCTTTTTTTAATGGAGAAATTCATTTTCTAACTCTTTACAGCATATATCACTCCTGCGTCGTTTGAAATAGCCCAAAACCTCTAAAAAACGCTTTCATGAATGTCGGCCCATAGAGCGTAATGTATTTCGAATCTGTTAGGCCATTCTGTAGATAAACTATCCAGTCGAATGGAACCGAAAGGGGAGGTGCACAAATAGATGTTACAACAATCCTAAATATAAAGTTTCAACATTCTACGCCTAATAGTTTTTGAGATATGCGAGTTTAATGAATTTCGGCCCATTGAGCGTAATGTATTTCGAATGTTTTGGGCGGTCCTGTAGATAAACTATCCAGTCGAATGGAACCAATAGGGGAGGTGCACAACTAGATGTTACAACTATCCAAAATATGAAGTTTCGACATTCTACGCCTAATAGTTTTTGCGTTAGGCGAGTTTAATGAATTTCGGCCCATAGAGCGTAATGTATTTCGAATCTTTTGGGCGGTCCTGTACATAAACTATACACTCGATTGCGACCAAAAGGGGAGGTGCACAACTAGATCATAGAACAATCCTAAATATCAAATCTCAACATTCTACGACCAATAGTTTTTGAGATATGCGAGTTACATACATACGTACGTACGTACGAACATACGTACGTACGTACAGACGGCATGGAAAAACTGACCACAATAGACTCGCCGCTCGTCAAAATGAGTTGCAGACGCGTTAATATGATCGTGCATGCTAACCTACGATGAGATGCATCGAAAAAAATTTTTAAATTGAATTTAGAGGTAGTCAAAATCGGTTTTTTTGTCGAAATTTGGCCCCCAAAATTTTTCGGGATCACATTACTTCCTTATACTACGTACAGGGAAGTAAAAATGAGATGGTAGGATACAGGTCCGACTGAATTTTATTTGACATTGCACTAGCTGCCAAATCTAAACTAAGCACCTCCATCTCGGTAACTAGCGTGGCTAACCAGGCTTAGCATTCTATAAAATTTCATTGCGTACTCACATTTCTCAATCTCCCTCTATACTGAACACCCCCGTAATCTGAACACTTTTCCCTGGTCCCTTTAGTGTTCAGAATAGAGAGAGTCCACTGTATATACAGTAGAGATGAGTTCGGGCTCATTTTTTGAAGCCCGAGCCCGAGGACTTTTAATCCGAGCCCGAGCAATATTATTTAAGTCGGAGCCCGAGCCCGCCCGAGCCCGAAATTTCAGTTAAAGGTGAAAAAAAATCCAATTACTTCATTGATAGAATACAATGAATTTTGCCGTTTGTGCAAATTAAAGACAAATATAGTTGGAAACTCTCAATGCACTTTCTAATTCTTTATTTATCCATATGTTTATCAAATAATGTCGGATCTCATGACTAACTAATGAATATAAGCTGCTGTTCTGAAATATCCAAAGAGCTTAACGCTCTTTCTAGGCGCCAGTGTCGCTACTTTTTTTATAAGTACAGCCAACTCCGGTTATAGTGAACCCGGATATAGAGAACCATCGGATATAGTGAACGCAAACCATTAGTCCCGATTCACACACAGTATCTCTATCCATCATGAAGACACTTGGGTTTTAGGGAACTTCGGATATAGTGGACGAAATTGGATGGTCCCCAGAGATTCACTATAACCGGAGTTGACTGTACTTTTATTTTCCTCATAAATCACTTTTTAAAATCTGTTTAAAGGAGTATGTTCAATAAAGGAGAAATTTTTCACGAGCCCGAGCCCGCCCGAGCCCGAACGCAATTGTGAATTACAGAGCCCGAGCCCGGTTCGGGCCCGGGCTCGGGCTCGGGCTTTCGGGCTCGGGCTGAGCCCGTCTCATCTCTAATATACAGCTAACTTTTCTATTTTCAAAAGTGTCTCATCTGGATCTCGGAATCCGCTCTAACGAATTGTTTACAATTAATATATGATTTTAATCGGTGCCAAATTCGATGAGTGACGTCGCCGGTTAAGCTAGGAAAACTTGTTTTTTTTATTTAATCCAGTTCAAAGAGGGAACTATTTAACCCGCGTAAGGAAATACGGAAAATGATCTTGTTTCAACGGCGGTAAAAAAGGCAGGGAGTAGGAATACAGTGCTGTAAATCCGTGACAAGATTTGTACAAATTACTTTATATCCTAAACCAGTTTGCTCGTAGACAGCTGGTGCGAAGCGCTTCCGCGTTCTGTCCAGAAAACTTAGGTTCTGTACCCGATGTAGCACTTTTGCGAGATGAGCTTTATGTTACTGTCGTTTTCGTTTCATTTCATTTTAAAAAATAATAACAGATTATTATATACTTTACTTATTTTTTCTATAATTTATTTTGCTATAATTAATAATTAAAAATAGTTAAGACTTTGAATTAAAAAAATAATTAATTTAAGTATTTTTTGGTAAAACTCCTTCCTAACTTTTTTTTTTAGGTATTTCGTTTCTCTAGTATTTTGATAGCTATTTCTAATTAAATTAAGTCTTTATTTTTCTAATATTATTAATTCTATTTGGAAAATTCAATATGCAATTAATATTTCAATGAAATTTTTTTTTCTCTTCAGAAACCTCATATAATTAATTAATAATAATTATTTAGTACTCAAAGGAAAATAAATAGTAGTTTTACATACTAACTAGTTTTAATAATAATTCTTTTACTCTTCATGTATATATAAAATTTATTGAAATTATTGAATTATAATTTTAAAACCAATATTTTTTCCAAATCTTAGGTTTTTCTCACTTTTATTTTGTATTCCTTTAATTTCCAGATTTAAAATTTTGTTCAATACTTTTGAGATAGAAATTTGATTAATCTAAATTTATACATGCACTATATTTTGTATTAGACATTTGAAGGAAAGAGATGGCATCTAAAACAAGATGTTGTGTCCACCCGAGCCGAGTTGATAAGATACTGAAGATGATAGATAACTGAAGTATAAATGTCCAGGGTTCTGGTCAACCGGATGGCTGATAATCTAAAAATTCGGAGTTTTGGACGGTTTTTCTCACGATGTAACGTAAATACGCTTCAGAAGCACTAAGAAAGTCAACCGCGCAAGTCCCTTATTCTTAAACTGATAGTTCATCTAAACGTTCTCTAAAAAAATGAAATTATCAACTGATAAAAAAACAAACATAGTATGAAGTTAGTTTTCTAAAAAGCGACATAAAACCAATTATAAACAATATTTTGAGTAATTTTCTATTTTATTAATGATTATAGTCATTAATTAATTTAATCAACAATTTTGAGATGTATCATTAACTTGGTTAAAAACTTAGTGTATCATAATATAGTTAAAAATTTAACTTAGAGATAGCTTTAAACTGAAAGCAAACATTGCATTAATAGATTACATTGCATTAAAATAGTAGAATGAGTAACTAGATTACATTAATTAAGAACGAGATTATTAAATTAATAATTTTAACGAAACTTAACTTACGGTTATCGTTAAACTGAATGCAAATTAATGAATCACAATGCATTAAAACACTAGAACCAATAGTTATATATTGTTGTTGTTATTCTAGAATTACGGCCGATTATAGCTACACGTAGGCTCTAAGCCGAGACGTGAGGTGCCCTCCGTGGGGGTCTTTCTAAGGGGTCCTAACCCGTATTTACGCTGTTTTGGAGGAAACCACATAAAACTCCGAACGATTAGGTCGGCGGACGCAACTTGGTTTCGAACCAGGCACCTTCCGTCTCCCAGTTCAGAGCGCTATGCGCTCGGCCACTGATGGGGCCCAATAGTTATATAATTATAGTAAAAAAGTTAACTTACGTTTAGCATTAAACTGAATGCAAATTTATGAAATAAAATCAAAGATGGTGGCAGGGATACTAATCTATACTCGACCCAAATTATAAATAGAAAATTACTCAAAAAATTATTGATTATAATCAGTATTACGTCTTTTATTATAAAATTCTAATAAAAATATGTCAATTTTCTGTTACATGTTACAAAAGAACTTGCTATGACTTTTTCGATCAAATACTCTGTTACTGCATGAAAACAGGTTTGTATATTTATTTAACTTAGTGTCAAGCAAACTTCCGAAATTCGCCCTTGAAACTCGTTTATTATCTTCTGACCATACCCTTAAAAAGTAATGATATCCACATGCAAAAACCCTTAACTGGTTAAAAATTTGTGACGCAGCATTTTACTTTATAGCTCTATGAATTTTAAATATGGGTCTTAAAAATAATGATATCAACTTTTGAGTGACGCCCTGCTGGGAATTTTAAAGACATATTTTTTAAATTCCATTACAGTTACTTTCGTTTTATTTTCTAAAGAAGATTTACGCATTTAAGCAATGCTTTTAATTATGAAATACACTGTCAAATATATCACACTTTCACTGAGTCTATATAATGTATTCAAATGAATTTATTTCAATAATTTAATTCATCTTTTGCGTCACGCTATCCAAAAGGGCAAGTAAAGTTTACGTAAATATTTAGTTAGTGTCATAGTAACCAAACTAAGTGCAATGTATATGAAAATTTTGCTTGCCCTTTTGGATAGCGTGATGCAAAAGATAAATTAAATTATTGAAATAAATTCATTTGAATACATTATATAGACTCAGTGAAAGTGTGATATATTTGACAGTGTATTTCATAATTAAAAGCATTGCTTAAATGCGTAAATGTTCTTTAGAAAATAAAACGAAAGTAACTGTAATGGAATTTAAAAACAAGTCTTTAAAAATCCCAGCAGGGCGTCACTCAAAAGTTGATATCATTATTTTTAAGACCCATATTTAAAATTCATAGAGCTATAAAGTAAAATGCTGCGTCACAAATTTTTAACCAGTTAAGGGTTTTTGCATGTGGATAGTACTTTACAGTTCATATATATATCTATATTTACTAACTTCATTTTGTTATTTATTTATTATTTTAGAAGAGATTTTTGTATCTACACCTGTTATATGCTACAGGACTCAAAATTTTATGGTGAAAAATACCTAATCTATATGCTATCAAATACTCTTTGAGAGTACTGGAAGAAAAAACATTTTTATTGCTTTGACAAGTCTCTTCCGCGTATTTTAGTTGAATAAAAAATATCAGTAGCTCTTTAAGTAATAGGCTGTGACTGAGAGTTCAGGTCCCTGAACTGAAATCATTACTAATCTTTTAAAACTTTTCTTCAGACATTCTATTTTTTGCATTAGAGAAAGGATGCGTTATGGAAAAAAAAGTTCTCTCTCTCTTTTTTTTTCAAAATTTTGTGCAATGATAATTACGTGGGACGCGTCGTTCCTTTTTTTTTTTTTTTTTTTTTTTTTTTGGCGTACCATCAACGATTTTTTTCATTTTATGCGCTATAGCGTGCAAGCAGCATCACTGACTAATACATTGTGTTGTACTGATATCTTTCTCATAGTCAGATAATATAGATGCATCCATGTGTTGATACTTTAAAGGTCTTGCAGATAGTTTTGCGGTGTTTCCAAGGTTTTGTGTGAAGTTCTTTCTTTTTAAAGATGTACAGGTTCTTAAAAAGAAATATATTTTTAAGTCGTTGTAACACAGTTGCATTCCATATACGCGTGTAAGTAACGTATACACATATTCATATACATTGAAACCTCTCTGAGCGGTCACCCCACCGTACATCGAATATTTGGCCGCTCAGAGGGGGTGGCCGCTCTCAAGGGTTTTATTTACTATTATAAGATAAGTGCTATAATGCGTGATATAAACAAGTCTGGCACATATTCCTTATTTAAAATGAAATATTAGAACTTATCTAAAGAGAAAATAGTACTTTATTTAATGTTTTCTTCATCGATTAAAATTTATTTAAATGCTTGGTAATGATCTTTAAGAGTTCGGAAAGTCGAGTGGAGTCACTCCAGATTTCTAGTTTGTTTTTTACTTTAAAAAGCATATCTCTAACTGGTTAGTTGGTAACCGCTTCGGAATTTTCGATAATTTCTTCGATTTCCCCTAAAGTCGCTTGTGTTGAAAGTTTAGCTTGCTCGCCATTATAAACATCGGAAAATTTCTCATCAGGAACGGAATTAGCGCCTGAAAGGGACAAAAATTCATTTGTAGGACAACTTCAACACCTGATTGTCCAAGGGATTTCTCATCTTAAGGGTGTGGGGAGAATACAAAAGAGATAACAGATTCAATTCCAATTATTTCTAGGACTTATATTCAACCATAAACCTGACCTTGAGTAATTCGCTCAAAATTACAGTATGGAGTGAGTAGAATTTCCCGAAAAATAAGATGGGCGATCCCACTCCGTGGCCATTTAGAGGGGGTCGGGTGGCCGCTGATAGAGGTTATTTTAACATTAAGTCTATGACCCAAAAAATCCGTGCCATGAAAAATTGGGAACGGTTCAAATCGTCGAATCCCAAATCGCCGAATGAATTATCAACAGATGTCTCATTAGGCTGGGGACCTAGTAAAAATCCAAAATGTAAATGTGTTATCTCCTTTTTCCTTCGGAGAGAGAATCTTTGCTGTCTCGGTGAGGAAGCAAGTTGACCCTGACCCTAGCTGCTCTTCCCCTCCTCGCGGTCACTTCTATGCTCGCGGTGGTTCCCTTCGGCTCGTGTCCAGCTGTCACGGAGTAGCTGTCATTTATCATCAATAATGGGGCTGAAACCGCGATCCGCCACAAAAATTACAGGGGATGTTGTCAGCAAATGAATAGTAGTAGCATAATTATTTTTTTTTCTTTAATGATACACTATGACATATTTTGATACACCATGACATATTTTAAATCTCGAGATAAAACTTCTATTCATAGATTTTTGAGGGGGGGGGAAGTTTTTTTTTTTAGGAGCATTGCCTTATCCGCAGGATAAATGAAATTTAAAATGCACATATATTTACTGTTGAACATACTTAATGTTGCAAATTTAGTAATAAAATATTATTAACTTCAAAAAATTAAATACATATTTAGCATTTTTTAATTTGATTTCAAATTATAACTTAAAAGATGATTACATATGTGTGTTTGTTAAAATATTTTACTATACATATGTTTGTAAAAATTTCATTTTTTTTTTTTTTTCTCATCCAGGTTTAATATTAGTTCATTCTATATACCATGTTTACTCACGTAATAGCCACCCTCGCATAATTAGTCGCATCCCCGTTTTAAAGCAGAAAAAAAATCGTCAAAATGTTTTATCGGCATAAAAGTCGCAGTCACGTATATTTGACCTTCATATATGTCTGTAAAAATATTAGTGTGGAAGTATAGCTCTTTTTTGTGTGCAACTGTCGAAAAGATTATTTAATTTAATATATTGCAATAATCTGGAAGCATTTGGTAATATAGTAATGTTTTAGCATTAGAGTGAACAATATTATGTAGTAGATTTCCCATCACAATAGTCGCACCTAAATTTCACCATGAAAAATTGACACAAAAAGTGCGACTATTACGCAAGTAAACACGGTATATTAACAGCAGTTACATCTTTTTAGAGAAATTTGGTCATGTTATAGACAATTCATTAAAAATGCTTTTTGAGAAAACACGGTTTAAAGTTACCTTACTGTTTTTAAGCATAAGTTGCTTCCTAGCACGCGTTGCTTCCTAGAACGTCTTTAATTTTTTTTATTAATTATTATTGATATTATTATTTTTTTTTACAGGGAACCTATCTCAGACTCTAACATTTCAAAGATTTAATTTTAAAAAAATCTAGCACACACAAGGTTGAGGGTTTTTTTTTTCATAAAAAACAGATATTTTTAATTCTGTGTGTTTTTTTACGGGGCCCTTTTTTAGGCCTCCTCCCATAGAAAACAGTAGATATAAATAAACTATTGCTTCAAAATGTATCTAACATGAATAACTAAAAATTAACCAGCTGCAAAATTTGGTCACGCTACTATAATAAATGCTCAACATTAGGATAATAAATACAAAAATATTCTGGAACATTTTATTTGAAAAATAGGTAATGAAATTGACGATTGAAAATAAATATTTTAATTGAAATATTTATTATCCTACATATTATCATCGAACTACGGCATTTCAATTTGCATCTTAAACAATCTCTCTCTCTCTCTCTCTCATTCTTTCTTTCTTTCTTTTTTTTTTTTTTTTTACTGTTATAACATCCTTCTTTGTATGGTGTGATATGAAAGTTGCTTTGTATTGCTGCTTGTAATATTTATCCATTTGGATAGAGCATACAACCTTAAAACAACAATTATTAATTTAATAATGCTGAAAAGTTTAAGCACAACTAAAACCTTCTGCTTTTGTATAAAATTATCATCAAGGAAATTTTCAAAATGTTCACATTTATGTTTCTGCTTGCATTGCAAGAAGTTAGTTTTGTTTCGTTTGAAAACTAACCCCCAATTCAATTTTTATTTCAAAGATTTTCTGTTAGAAGTAAATTTTACTAAGAAACTAGTTTAACACGCTGATGACAGAAATAAATATTCTTACCTTACGTTTTGAATAAATATGCAGCAAAAAGATGGTTAAGTATGCTTAAAAAAGTTATTTATCCTAACTAATATTATAAATGCGAAAGTGAGTTTGTTTGTTTGTTTGCTACGCTTTCACGCCTACACCGCTGAACCGATTGTGATGAATTTTGATATAGAGATAGATGGGAACTTGGAGACGGCTATAGGCTACTTAGAATTTTAAAAATTTTAATTACTTTTTTAATAATTAATTAAAAACCGTTTTTACGTTGCCATGCTTGGCGAGTTTCGCCCGTATAAAATGATTCATGCTTTGAGCTAACAGAAATCCTATTACTTCCATGAAGTATCTAGTGCACTTGAAAATCATGAAATACCACGAAAATTATGCCAGTTTTACGCCAAATCTATCTATATCTATAATAATAAAAATTAATGTTCTCCAGACAAATCTGCAGCACACAGAGCCAAGGGCGCCGGCAGAATATTTCCCAGGGGGGGGCAATGACTACTTCAACGTATGGTTACCATGTTGGAAAGAGCAAAAAAGCAAGGGAAAACACTGCATACAAAAATCCAGGGGGTGGCGATTGCCCCCCCCCTTGCCCTATGCTGCCAGCGCCCATGCGCAGAGCTTTGAAAATTTGAACATATAAGCCCAAGACTTTGGTAATGTTCAACTGAGGTTCAGAATTTTGAAATTTTAATTACTTTTTTAACTATTAATTAAAAACCGTTTTTAGGTGGTCATGCTTGGCGAGTGTCGCCAACACAAAATGGTTTATGCTTTGAAATAAAGCACAAATTCTATTTGCACAAACATGTGCATTTGAAAAACATGAAATGGCATGGAAATTAGGTTAGTTTTGTTTTACGTCACTAGGGGCCAAAGCTCGTAGACTCGCTTTTCGTACAAGGCATTCGGCCCCTAATAAGGCTTATTCGTAAAAAAGGCATAATTGACAAAACCCAAAGATTGGATCTGATAGAATGTTACTTAGCTACACATTCCTTGGTTCTTGCATGTTCCTTAGAACAACTTCACAACTTATGGAACACCTTGCGTATAGCCATTAATGGCGATTTTTCATAATTTACCGACTTACGTTTACCTATAGTTAACAATTATTTTTAAGAAAACAGTTCTTCATATGTTTTCTTTGATAGAAACTACGGAACAGGTATTATATCTTAAGAAGAATATTTCGTGAAGGTATTTGACAAAAAAGTTTACTTTGGTTTCTTTGTACGTTGGCAAGTGTCGCCAACTTCTTCGTTTAGTATAAAAGAACAAATGAAAATACAGCCAACTGCTTGTCTGTTGTATTTTAATCGTGTTTTTGTTACTTAATAACTGAGGTTGTGGATTTTCTTTGTGACATTGTGCTTTTTTCTAGATTTTTAGTGAATAAGGAAAATTTTTCAGCATGTCACCAACTAAATTCAGCTTTCGGATATCCAACTATTCAAAGATGGAGTGTAGGCACGTTCCGTTCTCCACAAAACTAACCAAATCAGAAAATTCAGTGTATTTTACGTCGAAATGCAATTTTGTTCCATGTACAGTGTGGTCCCGGAAAAGAGCGAGCCCCCTTCCTCCCCCCGCGATTTTTTTTTCTGAAGCCCCTATAAATTGCTCATATAACTAACAAAGTTTTATGCAATCCTTTGGATTTATGTTGCAAAACAAATAAAGATTATTAATTGTTTTGCATTAATTGTTTTGTAATTTAAGATTTAAAAAAAATTGAAATAAATGCTAGATTTGCAAGTTCAGTTTATATGAAATGTAACGATTACTTAAATATTTAAATATTCGAAAGACTTTTTTTGCACAAATCAAGTGTTTTAATTATGATTGACTCTACTTTTATGAAATAGTAGTAAATAGCTCCTTCTTCTCACAGGGAGAATAGCGTTCTTTATTTCATTTATTTCGTTTCGCGTTCTCTCATTTTTTTTTTTTTTTTTGCTATTAAAAAAAGAAAAAAAATCCGATGAATTTTATGATAATGTCAGATAAGAAATTTTTGAGGAACACACTATAGCACAAAAATAACTGAGGAATAGCGATTTAGTGGGTACGTATACGATTTAGTAGGAAGAAGGAGTTGGTTCTTGTGTAAATGTCACTCCTTCATACTTGTGTAAATGTCACTCCTTCACTCCCTCCGGGGGTTGTACTTATGCTAGGTGAAAATGTCGCGAAGTTTCAATAAGATCGCATATTTTTAAGTTTTATATAATGCTAGAAAGAATGTCCACTCTAAATTGATATTTTGTTGAGCAAAAATTACTTGATTGGAATTTTTTGTGAAATATCTGGCAATACATCAAGAATCGAAAGCTTTGGCAATCATTAGGCTTTTTTTTTCCCATTTTGCACTTATCTACAAAGGTTATAAAATCTTTACACAAGACATTTGCAAGCTTACTTGAAATTTAAAAGTGAATTATAGCTTTTACAGAAAATAAAGAATATCAATCTAATAATTCATAGGCCACAAAGGGTTTATTATTATTTACACTAGCTGCAGTACCCGTTCTTCGCACGGGAATGAATAGACTTTTGAATATTACGATTTCTTGTGATTACTATTTATTGTAATAAAGAGATATAGCAAAAATGGATATCGCGTTATATTGTGTTCATAATCATGCATACCGAATTTCAAGGCAATCGTTTGTATGGTGAAGAAGGCGATGCGGCGTAGCGCAATCAACTGGCGAGTTTTAGCAAAACGGTTACGGCGAAAATATTCTTCGCATTCACATATCGATGTATACGAATTTTCATGACGATCGGCTCGATAGTCCTGAAGTTCATGTGTTGACGTGACATCTAGTGCAAGTTATAGGAAAATGGATAGCACCAAACTCTTCCCTTTGTTCAAATACCTATGTATACCTATTTTCATAGCCATCAGTTGCACAGTCAAAAATTGATACACTGCAGGGCCATCTAGTAGTTAATTCAAGTAATGATTTGTTACAGCGCCGTCAAGTGGCGAATTATAGCAAAATGGATAACGCCAAAATATTCTCATTGTTCAAATAGCTATGTATACTGATTTTCATAGCGACCGTTTGAATGGTCAAGAATTTGGCCTGCTGCAGCGTCATCTAGTGGCGAGTTCAAATAATAATGCATTGCAGTGCCATCTAGTGGTGAGTAACATCAAAAGGAACGCAGTTAGAATATATTCTTCGTGCTCTAATGTGTAAGTATAAAAAATTTTATGCCAATCGGTCGAACGGTATAGAAGTTGATGCTTTGCAGCGCCATTTAGCGGCAAGTTACAGCAAAATGGATAGTGGAAAATATTCTCCGTGTTCTAATATCCGCGTGTACCAAATTTCATCGAAATTGGTTGGACGATATTCGCATAGCAAACGGCTAAACGGAATAGAATTCGACGTTCTTCTGCGCCACCTAGTGGCAAGTTAGAGGAAAACGGATAGCATAAAAACCTTCTCCATGATAAAAGACTTAGGTGAACCAAATTTCATGGCGATCGGTGAAACGGTGCTGGAGTTTTTCAACCTCATACACAGATACCAACATTCATTTTTATCTATAACCACTTTTATAATATATACCAGTCTCAAATAAAATCCAGTTTCAAATTTAAGTCTCGCCAAAGTGCCAATACACCATTTTGCAAGAGTTTTTTCAGGAAATCATTCGAAGCATTGACTTAGCAGCAGCAATCAAAATGGGAAACGGTTCGACCGCCAAACAGTAAAGCAGGCATATTTTTAAAATTATCAACTATAACGTGTTTTATTCATCGTTATCTCGATAAGAAGAGTTCAATTTTCTGAAATTTGGCGGAATTCCCCCAAGTTAAATCAATTCTAATAAAACCTATACACTTGTTTTCAAAAATGCTATTTCCTTAAGCTCTCAGTAAATTGCGCCAAAAATCCTAAAACTGTACAAACCGCTAGGACTCACTTTCTAAAAATCGGCCTGTCAGCCATTTTATTTTTCGCCAAACTAAAAAAATTTACATATTAGTCTCGGAAATCTTCAATCCTCATTGTTTTGCGTATAAAGCATTTGATTCCTGATCTCATTTCTTATGCGCACACGATATTATAATTAAAAAAATAACCTTACAAATATAAACTAAAAAAAAATCATTATTATTCTTTTATTTTTACTTTAAGAATTTAAAACTTTTTATTCGGCAAAATCGCCACACACGGCAACCACGATGCTTGTTTCACACTTTTTCACTACAGGGGTTACAATTACGGAAAGCTTTCTGCGAGGAGAACATAAAAAATTCCGGGAACGGAAGGATTTTCAAAGTTTTAAAGTGGATTATCATTTATTCTATATTATTCTACATATCTGTGAAAAATTTCAGGCTGATAGGTCCATTTTTGTGGATTTGTATACTACCTAAATCGACAAACTGACAAACAGAATTTCATTTTTATTTATAAGATAACCTACGCTTGTTTTTAAAAGTACACTCTCATTAAATTGCGCCAAGCGCTAGAATCATCTTCTGAAAATCGCATATCAACCATTTTATTTTTCGCCAAAATAAAAAGTTGCACATTTTAGTCTCGGAAAATTTCCAAATCCTATTTTTAATTTGAGTATAAAAGAGTTCATTCCTGCTCTGATTTCACATGTACACGATATTTTAATTACAAAACAGCCTTACAAATATTCTAAACAGAAAAAAAGAATATTCTTTAATTTTTAATTCAAGAGTCTAAATCATTTAATAAATTTTCCAAACATGGCAACCTCGATGCTTATTTCTCACTTTTTCACTGCAGGGATTGCGGTATTGCCGAAAGTAAAAATTGGTGTTTTTGACGCGGTTTTTTATCAATATCTCCTAAACTAATTTGAATTTCGAAAAAATCGCTTCGAGGTGTATCGGGACCCATGCTGGAGAATTTCCGTACAAAATTTGGTAGGTCTACGATCACCCGTCTGCGAGCTACGCGAGACACAGACAGACAAACTATAACTGACTAACGGACAGTTTACGCATTGCTTTATTTATATAGATGCTAATCAGAATTTGAGAAATTTCAAAACTATATCAAGTCTGACGTGGCGTTTAAGTTACTCATTTGCTTACCGTTTGTGGAACAAATTAGAAGACTTAAAAACAATACTTGAAAGACAAAATCAGCGCATTTTCATTTTAATACAGCAGATTGCTATAAGTCGTATCTGAAAGAACTTTCTATAAACTTTCCTTGTACATGAAATTCATGACAACATATGAAGCCTATTTTGATATTTGTCAATTATTTTCTCCATCTGTGGCTGCAACTATGAAAAATTATATCTGTCGAAAGCTTTTTGAAAATTCCTTTATTCAAAGCACTCCTTGAAAATGTAGCGGAGAGCCAGAACGTTTCTTTCGTGATTATTATTTCGTCGTTACAGACAAAAGATCGACTCTAAAACACTCAAATGTTAAAAACACTACATTTAGCTTTTAATTAACATTGAATATAAATTTTAAGAGCAAATAATTTTTTTATACGTAGTTTATGCGAATGTTAGCAAAATTTCAAAATATAATTTTTTTTTTTCTGCGAAATTTCTGTTTTTTTATTTACAAAAATTCCGTACCTCTGATGATATGAAATTTGGTGACATAATAGGTGGTTGCTCCGCTTAAATTATAGGCGTTGAATTTTTAAAATATGATTACATTTTGAGATTTTCAAAAATCGTTTCAAAAATCGTAAATTTTGTGTCAGCATTTCGAAATAAAGACTACAGGGAATGGAGCGAAATTTGGCGACTTAATAAGTGGTCGCTCAAATTCAATTCTAGGCTTCCAATTTTGCTAAGGATTAGATTCGACATTTTATGAAAATTATTTCAAAATGCATAAATATTCGTTCGCGCATCACAAAATAACCTCTAACGCGAATCAAATAAAATTACTTAATTACTCTCTAACCTGTAATCTTTTAACAATATACAAAAATTATAACTTTTCTTTCTTTACTTTTAACAATATGCTACTCCCATTCATTGTACTCCTATACAATGCTGACGAAAGTTCTTGCTTTTTGGAAATTTGCATTCAGTACTAACCCATGAACAATGGGTACTTCAGTTATAGTAAATAAATAAAAATATGCGTTACTTTAAACTAATCTGTTCCCTTCTTGAAATTTTTGGCAATTTTTTACCACTCCAAGTTACTTTGTTAGGATATAGAATAAATAATGAAGAATTAATACTTCTGTAATATCCATAGTTAAAAAGCTTGACGTCGAAAATTAAAGGCCACATGAAATTAATAATTTCTGTCGCAGTCATTTACATCATAATCAAAATAAATTAGCACTTTCTTGAAATAGGTCTTCTGTATTACCCATTTTAACATTCTTTCATGAAATGAAACTTTTCTGCTGAACCAGTACGATTATGTAGTAAACCGAGCATGGCGGTTTCGTTCGTTTTCTAACTATATTATGTATCAACAAATTTGATGCAATACACCGATTATAAAACACTTTCCTATACAAGAGCAAAGAAGAGAATATAGCGATTTTAAACAGTTTTAAACGCAATGTCATTAGCTATTATTATATTAATTTGAATGTGAAAGAAAAAAATTAAATGTAAATAAGACCAAACATAATTTGATAAATATTCACTGCTGCGTATAGTACAGTGGAGCTCCCTTATAACGAACGTGAAGGGGCCGCGATATTAGCTCGTTATAACTGAGTGCTCGTAAAAAACGCTGATTCATGAAAAAATCATAAAAACTCATATATTCTTAATAAATTACCTAATTTATTTATAATTAAATTTTATTTCTTGAAATATTATTCTTTAGACATATTTAGCAATGAAATCGTAAACTGCAAAAGGAAAAAATAAATAAAATAACGTATTTTTTAAAGCTATATTCAAAAAATATTTTTAAAAACTTATTAAACTGACTCGCATGTTCTAAAAATTGACTCTTACGTTTATTCATAGTGAGTTAACCTGACTCGAGATTTTTAAGTCCAGCGCAAACACTGAATGGGAAAGTGGACGAAAGATCATGAAAATAGTCATTTTCAGAAATTTTTACAAAGCTATATTAATACACCCACTCCCACTTCAAACTTGATTCATACCTTTTCTAAAGCTTAAAAATAAATCTTTTATTATATCTTAATACCGTGTTTACTCGCGTAATAGTCGCCCAGGCATAATAGTCGCACCCCCCTTTTGAAACAGAAAAAAAAAAATAGCTTGAGAGTTATAATATTACGGAGTAGATTTCCTCTGCATAATAGTTAAACCTAGACTTGCAACATGAAAAATTGGCAAAAAAGTGCCGCCATTATGCGAGAAACTTGCTTAGTATTTATATTACCTATGCTTAGTATTTATACTACCTTTGCTTAGTATTTATACTAAGCTGACGATTAGCTTAGCATAAATACTAAGCTGCTTGCTTGCAGTATTTGCTTAGTATTTATACTACCTTGCATAGTATAAATACTAAGCAAATTTGCTTAGTATTTATACTACCTATCAATATATTCCGTTTTTGAAACCAATGCAAAAGTAGTCAGAAATGACACGTGCTTCTAACTGAGAACACAGCGAAAATTGTATACAATTCCCCCCCTCCCCCCATATGAATGACTAATATCCTTTAACGCATTAAAAGACAAAATATGGGGTAAAGAGAATTAAAATATGCCTTTATTTTAATTCATTCTATATAAGGTTAATAAAAACATCAGATGACAAAATGAGTATCAGATTTTTTGTGCAAACCGTACCACTTTCTGGGAGTGTGAGCCAAAAAAAAAAAAATCATCGAGAACTCTGAAGTATTTGGCTGTGGAATTCCACCTTTGAAATTGTTTCCTAAAGGTTTCATAAATGGCACTAATTTTTCATTTATTGCAGTGCTCAGCTTTTAAGAAAAATAAAAAAAAACTTGAAAAATTCCGAATTTCTATCGCATTTATCTTATTTTGACTTGTGTCCATCAAAGGGCTGTTATGCAGTTTTGATTTTTGAACAACACCCTTATTACAACGTTAATAAAGTGCTTTAAGAAAGTAAAGCCAGAGTATTCTTTCATAGACCGATCAAGTCCCTTTTGCAGTTGAAGGAGAGCTTCCGGATACGATAATAGACGTCCATTAATCTTTTCACTTTTGGCCATCCGTATGTGCGACTGTGCGGCAGATGTTTTTTTTTTCTTTTCCTCCCCCCCCCCCTGAAGCGCAGGCTTTGGAATTCGACGAGTTGGGCTATAAGCGTCGGATAGATAAGGATCGGATAGTAAGACGGAAGATAATCGGGAATTAGAGCAGGATGCAATAATAGTAAATAGTAATACAACCCCTAATTCTCCACTCTCCTAGACCCAGAGCACACAATGGTTAATGACCGTTAATTGTTTTTCGGTCTTTTGGGATTCGGTCAGCTGGGGTATAACCGAAAAATTGGCCGTTTAGAGGGGTGACCGCTATGCAGGGGTGACCCTTCGGAGAGGTTTCACTGTATACACTATGTATTCTATTATCAGTATGACAACATAGTGTTTTTACGCTGCCAATCACTCATACGTATGCAATCATACATTAGCCCATCATATGCATTCATACGTTAGCCCAACGGTTGGAACGGTTATGTTGGCAAAACCCAACCATGGCCCAACATAAGAAATAACCAGTTGCCAACCGTTGGATAACCGTAAGCCAACGTGTCATTTCAACGTTGCCCCAACGTATGTGTGCTAGCTGGGTCGCATATCTCAAAAACTATTAGGCGTAGAATGTTGAAACTTTATATTTATGATTGTTGTAACATCTACTTGTGCCGCTCCCCTTTCGGTTCCATTCGACTGGATAGTTCATCTACAGGACCGCCCAAAACATTCGAAATACATTACGCTCAATGGGCCGAAATTCATTAAACTCGCATATCTCAAAAACTATTAGGCTTAGAATGTCGAAACTTTATATGTAGGATTGTTGTAACATCTAGTTGTGCACCTCCCCTTTCGGTTCCATTCGACTGGATAGTTTATCTACAGGACCTCCCAAAAGATTCGAAATACACTACGCTCTATGGGCCGAAATTCATCAAAGCGATTTTTAGAGGTATTGGGCTATTTCAAACGACTCAGAAGTGATATATGCTGTTAAGAGTTACAAAATGAATTTGTCCATTAAAAGAAGTGTCTTCATCATTTATAGTTCTGCTACGGGAACACCCAAAATATTTCCAATACATTACGGTCAATGGCAATTTTAGGGGCATTTATCCATTTCAAGCACAATACCATCCTACCATATAAGTTAGGTAATGGTCCGACCACGGTCACGTGCCTCCCTCAAGAACAACGCCAAAAGTCTCCAAACTTGGCGACTTTTGTTGTACGTGTGTATGTATTTAACTCTCAAATCTCAAAAAATTTTAGTCGTAGAATGTTAAAATTCCATACATAAGATTGTTGTAACATGTAGTTGTGCATCTGGATTTTTGGTTCCAATCTACAGAAGAGTTTATTTGCAGGACCACCGGAAAAAATTTCAATACTTTAATGTCTATGCACATCTTCAATATAATTTAACTGTAGACAGCATTGTTTGGTCCATGCCCAAAATCTCGCCGTCTGTCGTCGACCTTGGCGAGTTTTTCCAAAATATCGCCAAATTTGGCGATGGTCAGTCATTGGGTCCATGCCCAAAATATCGCCATTTGTCATCGTTCTGGGCGAGTTTTGGCGATATATTGCCAAATTTGGAGATAGTCTGACGGTGGCGTGGTTTCAGTTAGGTTGACAGACGCGCGATAAGACCCGCTTCACGTTTCGCCTGCCTATTATTTCCATAACCACTGTGCCATGTTGAAGCATACTTCACACTTGGAACCGACATATAAAATCTTGGTGTTTTCGTGTGTGTGAGAGAGTGTAAAAGCACACTCAAGTGCGTAAATAAAATCTGGAAGAATTTCAGATTTTTAATGAAATTTAATATTAATAATAACAATAAGTTACAAATAGCCACATTAGTACATATATTAGTAACCATCAGGCGCGTAGGGTTTTTTTTTTAATTTACGCATGCCATTAGTATTTAGTGTAGTGATTTTCATTCATTGGTTTAGTTAAATTACCTCCCTAATTAGGGCGGTAAACTAGCCACCAAGGCGGCCAGTTTCACCGCCCTATACCCTACTGTTCTTTTGGCGATAGTCTGACGGTGGCGGTGGTTTCAGTTAGGTTGACACACGCTCGATAAGACCCGCTTCAGACTTCGCCTGCGTATTATTTCCAAGGACATAACCATGTTGAAGCATACTTCATACTTGGAACCCAGATATAATATTTTGGTGGTTTCGTGTGTGTGTGAGAGAGAGTAAAAGCACACTCAAGTGCGTAAATAAAATCTGGAAGAATTTCAGATTTCTTTTTTCTTTTTTTTTTTTGAGAATGTTTCAAAACTTTTATAGGGTGAATGTTTATATGAATTCAATACCGCCTGTGAAGAGTCTTTCTCAAATTTTTCTGAGTCTCTAGCATGAGCAATTCTTTAAAAAGCTGTTCAAAAGTTGAATGATTTCTTAAAAGAATCACCTTAAAGTAATTTTCTAGGAGATTCTATCGCATGCAATTACTTTTTCATGCTTCATATCCGGAACTAAATATGAAGACATTAGATAGTATGCGACTATGCCAGACCCCGATAAATGTGAAACGACTGTACAATGTATATTTTTTAATTTGAACAAAGAAGTAAAAAGACATTTTGGCCGAGACAATATGCGAGACGAGACCTCGAGACGAAACCTCGAGATGAGACCACGGAGTGCGAGACGAAACCACGAGATGAGACCACGGGGTGCGAGACGAAACCACGAGATGAGACCACGGGGTGCGAGACGAGACCACGAGACGAGACTTCGATGTGAAAGACGAGAGGAGACGAGACATTTCTCGTCTCGAGTGGTCTCGCGTCCATACCTACTTGCAAAATTTGGCATGAACACGTACTCTTTCCCGAATGCCTCTATCGAACATCTTAGAACTGAAGAAGAGCTTCAGGCATTAATCGACACAGTTAATAATACTTCCGGAAACACCAATAGCGAAATATAAAATGTTTCTAATGTGGACAACAACGATCTATCTCAAAATGACCCTCCATCTTAAGTTAATTTTAAGACTCACGAGGAGGAGGCACGGCCTCGGGAAAACGGATTTCAATGATCTTTGACACAGTGGTAGTATACCATGTGAATAAACTTCGTGTAAAATACTAAGACGCAATACTCAAATACAGTCGAGAAAAATTAATATTAATTTTCGAACCAATTAACCAAAACTTTAAATATAAGTTACGCGCGAATGAGATTGAGCGCCGTGGTGTAATGGTTAGAAGGGTGATCTACTCTGGGGTCCCAGGTTCGAATCCCCTGCTGCGCTAGTTTTTTTTTTTTTTTTTTTGTCCGCTCACTCTGTTTTTAAATACATCAATACTGGTAATTAATTCTTTTTTCAGTTCAGTAAATATTTATTTACTGTTTCATTTATTCATTTCTACTACTTGATTGAATTTTTGAATTTTTTTATTACTTATTTACATATATTATTTAATTTTATTTCTACTATTCGAAGTCTATTTTTACAATTGATTATAGTTATGATTATTTGAATAGAATAGTTATAATCAATAATATAGTTATGACTAATTGAATTTCTTTCTTTTCTCCCTATCTGGTACGTAGTCATCAGATGAATTATCGTTAACTGATTCGAAACTTTCTCCTATACACTCTTCTTGAGCATGGATCAATTTCTCATCAGTTACAAACTTCTTTTCATTCAACACATCCAATGTATTATAGTGCAATTCTGTGCCTATCATCATAGCTTCTTCAGGTAGTGTATCAGAAACTGGCGTTGCAATTATTTTTTTTTTTTTTTTGAGAAGTGAACTTTCCTAATACGCTACTCCATTTTTTAATCTCTGCTTCAAAACATCAATGTATGTAGAACTATCAGTAGCTTTTGCATCACAACAATAGGAGCTTGCTTGGCCTGGTGGCATATATTTGTAACTGTAATATAATTCTTCAAAATAAGTTTCACTGCTTAAATATGTCTATTCGAAATTTTAATATGTGATATTTTAAATTTGACAACCCACCAATAGATGACAGACGATTAAAAGAAATAATGCTGATGCTGTGGCATCACGAACGGGTGAAAATTAGAAATGAAGTCTGTCTTACGATTCTGACAAAAAGAAATGTACCTTAAATAAACATTGAGTTTTGCGAGTGTTAAAAGTGAATTATTTTGAATGGGTAAAATTCTGATTCCAAAGTAAATATTTTCCAAGTAGAAATAAACTTTAAATAATAATAAAAAAATCAATAAGTAGGGACTAAAAATAAATAAATAAATAAATAATAAATGAATTAAAAAAAGTAAGTAAATTATTTGCTTGACTAAAAATGAATTATTTACCAGTATTGTTGTATTTAAAAGCAGAGTAAGCGGGAAAAAAAGGCTAACGCAGCACGAGATTCGAACCTGGGACCCCAGAGTAGAATCCACCGTTCTAGCCATTACACCACGGCGCTCCATCTGATGAGTGCGTAACTTATATTTACAAATTTTTTGTAAGGTGGTTCGAAAATTAACACTAATTTTTCTCGACTGTATTTGAGTGTTGTGTCTTAGTATTTTACACGTAGTATATTCACATGGTATACTACCACTGTGCCAAAGATCATTGAAATCCGTTTCCCCGAGGCCGTGCCTCCTCCTTGTCAGAAAGAGAATGAAGCAGCGGTCGCTCTAATCCAGACAGATATTTTGTGCAAGCAAGAGCAAGTAAGAAAACATAGAACGAGTGCTAAAGAAGGTTTAGAATTACAAGCAAAGAAAATGCTGAAGGTTTCAAATTTTAAATTTCCTGCTGGTAAAATTGGTGACACAGTGAAACTACGAATACCAGACGTTTACAGAGCAAGAAGTGATCCTCGAAATTTATTAGCGGTGATATTAGAAGTTCGAAATGAAGATTTTTATCAGTTAGGAACGAAACAAGGAAGACTTTCACAGTTGTATACCAGAAATCAATTCCCAATTTGTGAAGAAAAATTTATTTTGCTTGACGATGTTCCAGATCTAGCAATATCATTTCGAGAATGCGTTAGAAAGGCATCTCTTTCTGGAGGTCAGGGATAAAAGCGATGTGCTTATAAGGGAGAAAGCGAGTCTGTTAAGTGCAAATGTAAAAAACTCGCAAACTTTATCATTCTACATACCATAACAGTCTAATATTCTTAAATAATTAAACTTAAAATATTTTATGTGTTTTGCTATAATTACTTGATTTAGTGGTTGTACTATCGTTTAAAATAAATGTTTTGGTTTTCCTGAAAGTTAAGCAAAGTGCGTGATGAAAATATTTCGTTTTGAACCTTTTTAGTTAAGAAAACAATTATTATTTTATTGTGAATATACCATTTTGATTAATCTTGATTATCTGATTCATTAAGAGTTGCTATTTGCATAGGAATTATTTTCTGTTTTCATGAAGTGAATCTGATTACTTTTGAGAACACTTTTAAATGGTTTTATTCTGTGTATTCAGATTTAAGATTGATTTTCGCTCTCACAAAAAAGGGGGTATTTACTGAATTTACGTTTTTCAATTAGAAAGTTTTGTTTTCAGAAAATATTATTAATGTTGTGTTTTGTTAAAAGAATATATTTTCTGATACGCAGTTTGATTTTATTTTGAATTTTGTATTGAATAATTTTGAAAAAAAATTCTTTATGATTTGATTGCATTATATTGTTTGATTTCATTCAAAAAGAAAAACAGTTTTGGTTTCTTAAGCAGCTTTCGAAGAAAATAATTGTAATCCCCAGGGAATATTATAAGAGTGTTTAATTCTGTTATCATTTTTTTAGAAACGGAAGTAAACTTCGTAAAGTAATTTGTAGATTGGTGTAGTTTGCTTTCGATTTAAGTAGTATCATTAGTAAAATATTAATTAATAAAATTAAATAATTATATTGTACATTGTTCATTTATTATTGTTTGAGTTAATAGGTTTACTAATGTTTATGATTTTGTCGATATAACTTATACTTTTTTGTTACGATAAGTTATACGAAATTTAAAGATGATAAATATTTTCATGGTTGCTATTTAAAGTTTTTGAAAACATTAAGTGGTTTTTTAGAAAAAGTTGAAAATTGAGTATTTTTTGCATTGTTTATGTACAAAAATTTTTTATGGTCATCTGAAGATCCAGAAAATTAATTTTGTTAATATTCGCCTTAATTTTTCCCCAAATTCTATTCGTATCGTTGCTGAGGAATTTCTTGAAGAAATCAAACTATTAAAATGGCCTATCTCGCGAAGGCGCGTAAAGAGGAATTAAGAACAATTGCTCAAGAGTTAGGGGAGGAGGTTACTGATCATCTTAAAATGATCGATTTAAAGAATTTGATATTAAATAGCAAGAACTATGATGATGAATTTGTAAAAGAATTTGTGAATTTGATAATAAGTGATAGAATTAAATCTGAAGAGAGGGAAAAAGCTGAACGTGAAGAAAGGGAGAGAATTGAACGTAAAGAAGAGACACTTAAAGAAGAGAAAGATAGAGAATTTGCATTAGAAATGAAACGGTTAGAATTGAGTTCTTCTACAGGCGATTCGCGTACGATGCATACCAATTTCTCAAGTGGCAGTGAGACGAGTCCTAAAGTAGAATTATTGAAAATTAACCCAAAATTCGATGAAAAGAAAGATGAAATAGGACTCTCTATCTAATAAATTTTGAGCGTCGTGCAGAAATGGCTAGAGTTTCTAAAGAAGATTGTGTTGCTTATTTACTTAGTGTTTTGCCAAGTGAAGTAACGAATATGTTGGCGCGAGAACCCGTAGAAAAGGTTAAAGATTACGGCTATGTTAAGTAGTTGATACTGAAGCGGTACAAATTACATGCTGAAAGGTTGAAACAGTTATTTTATAGACATCAGAAGACTTTTGAAAAAACGTGGCGGAATTATGCTCACGAGTTAAATGGCTATTTCGAAGAATGGATTTCTGAATTAAAGATTACTACACGCTTAAATCTATTGATTAAAACTACACTCCTGATTAAGTTTCTTATCGGCTGATTTAAATCCTTTTACGCTAAAAAATACTCATTAAAGACAATAATTTCTTATCTCCTCAATTCCCCTCAATCCTCCCGATTCACTAGATTCTACTTAGCTCAATTTTCACAATATTTTTGTCTATTTGAGTATTCTGTCTGTCTCTTCTCCCCCACGACCCATATCCTATTACTATCACGTGATCAACGCTCTTCAACGGATAACGGTTCATAGTCACAAACGTGGCTCACGGCTTAGTTATTCGCTTGTGATAATTTGGTTTTATATCCGAATACCAAATGCATCTTTTTCATATTCAGAGTTGTGAAATAAATTCAGCCTAGATAGGGATGAGATGCTTTAGGTAAAGATTTCGCTTTATGACATAGTTTCTTACGATTGGATTATAAAAAGCTGTTGTAAAACAAATGAAGTTATGATATCTCCACTCAAAGTGAGTAAGTAGTATTTTACCTTTTTCATGTAAATAAATTTGGTTGCTGCTTTAATTAAATCTCACAGCTGTTTTAACCATGATTGCATTTCTGTATTCTGACTGTACTGTGAATTCGTTTTATAACTAGAGAATATAGTGAAATTATATTCTATTTATTAAAAAAATACTTTTTTATAATGTATTAAGATATATGTAATGTATTTGCCTTGATTTAAAATTTATTTTCTCGGGCTTATAATCATAAATTACAGCTCAAATAATAAAAAATGAAGAAAACGAATAATTCAACATATTAATCAAAAACAACAAATTTTAATAAAACACTCTTTTTACAGCTTAAATAATAATCTTAATTGAGTACAGATATATTAATTAAAAAAGGGCTGATTTTGTAAAAACGCTCATTCTATAGCTTAATTAATAATCATAATTGAGTACAGTTATATTAATCAAAAACGGACAGATACTCCTCATTTTTGATTATTATTTTGCCTAAATAAAGCTGTTGTATAATGCTCAAAAATTGAGAATTTTTCGCTCCATTGATTTTTGTCGATTAATGGAGCAAATTGTACTCAATCGGGAGAATGGCTGTTTGAAGTCAAAAATTGAGTAAAAATATACTCCGTTTGGTTATTATTTTACTCAATAGATTTAAGCGTGTACGCTTGAACAACTTAAAGAATTAATGGTTACAGACATTAGTAGATAAAGTAGATGAATATGAAAATATCAAAGATAGTTTCAAAAGAACCGGATATCGACAATCATCAAAAAACTCAGAATACTCTCGGAAGTTAGATGGAAAATTAAGGATTGAAGACAAGAGGTATAATAATCAAACGAAATACGAGCGACAAAAGAACAAAGATAAAGAAAGGGAATTTGAGCAGAGAAAACAACTGCGATGCTACGAGTGTGGTTCTTATAATCACCTTAGACCTCAGTGTCCAAAACTGGAAGAAGTGGTGGCTGCAAACGATATCGCTGACAGAGATGTAGATCACCTGATGGCTCCTTATACCACCTTAGGTAAGGTAAATGGTGCAGAAGTTTCCATACCCGCGATACTGGAGCCACATTAGATTTGGTTTTCCCTAAGTTAGTGAAACCTTATATGTTTACAGGTGAATATGTGGGGGTCAGATCACCATTGATAGAGACTGCTACGTGTCTATCATTGGCCGAAATAGAATTAGAAGGTAGTTTTGGGCATGTTGTAATGAAAGCAGCAGTACAACCGTATAAATGGGAAGAAAGTAAATATTTGTTAGGAAATAAGACAGTTGTATTGATCGACAGTATGAAGAAAAATAAAGATGTGGAAATCCATACGATAAAAGCAGTTCAAACACGTTCTAAGAAGAAAGAATTACGAAAGAAAGAAGAGAAATCGCAAGAAATCTCGAATAAAAGTTCTTGAGAGATCGTTGACCTAGCCGAAATCACTGATGAAGAAAAAAGTATATTACCATCAACGGAGCCTTTTGTTGAAACTCCTAATCTTTTGAAGATCACACCTGAAGAATTCAAGTCAGCCCAAAGTAAAAGCGCAGTGTCTAATGGAATTAGCTACAGTTAAGGAAAATGGTAAATTGGAATTAAGTAATGAACTGTTATTTTATAAGAAGGAAGACAAACATGGAACTGAAAGACGACTGCTAGTAGTTCCAGAGGAGTATCGTAAACAGTTAATGAAAATTTGTCATGAAGGAACAGCGGCTCATCTTGGAGCAACAAAAATTAAAGATGCACTCTTTAAAAGTTTCTATTGGCCTAACTGTTACCAAGATGTTGAGAATTTCCTGAAGGCTTGTGACAGTTGCCAAAGAGCTGGAAAACCTCAAGAAGAGAAGAAGGCTCCTTTAAAGATCGTACCAGTTATCAGATAAATTTTTACGAAAATAAATGTTGATGCTTGTGGGCCTTTGCCCGTGACACCCTCAGGAAACAGATACATTATAACTGCAATTTGCATGTCTTCTAAATATCCAGATGAAATTCCCGTGGATAATCTCTGTTCGACCACTGTTGTAAATGTGCTACTTCAGATTTTTAGTCGCATGAGATTCCCTAAAGAATTGTAGATCGATCAGGGATCATCTTTCGTGAGTGCACTTACATCAGAATTTCTAGAAAGGTTTGGAATAAAGGTGGTGCGAAGCTCCGTTTATCACCCCCAAAGTAATCCAGTGGAGAGAATGCACAAAACTCTAAAAAGAATTCTCAGAGTCATGTGTTTCGAATCTGGACCAGACTGGGAAAAAATCTTACCCCAGGCTCTTTTCGCTCTTCGAACAGTAACTCATGATAGTACCGGATATTCTCCAGCTGAATTGATTCACGGAAAAACTTAAGAACTCCCATCATGCTTCTCTACAAAAAGTTGAAGGGTGAAGAAGAGACAGAAATTAGTGTAGTTGAATATGTCTTTGAACTTATGAATCGTATGAAGAGATGCCAAGATCTTGCAATTCAGCAAATGGAAAACGTAAAAGAGAAACAAAAACTATGGTATGATCTAAAGGCTACAGAACGCAAGTTTGAAAAGGGAGACTTAGTACTTGTGATGGCTCCTTCAAAGCCGAACAAATTGTCCATTCAGTGGGTAGGTCCTGGACAAATTATCCAACAATTATCTGAAACAAATTATGTTTTTAAATTTCCAGACAAAGAAAAAATCATGTGTATCATATCAATATGCTGAAACCTTATTATCAAAGACCAGAAAATGTAAATTTGTTATATACGGAAGAACCAGATGCTGATGAAGAAGAAATGCCATGTTTATAGCTGAATTCCTATAAAAATGAAGAGTCTGAACTTTTCCAAAGAAAAGAGTCAAACTGAAAGTGAACGTGAAACTCTGAGACTTATAATATCTGAGTATTCTAGCATTTTCTCAAATGAGCCAGGATGTACGAACCTTACTCATCGATCGAAAGTTTATGACCCCTGGACGTGTTGGGGAAATCTTGACCTGTGACCGCCAGCTACATGGTCAGAGCGGTGAAGTAATAGTTTTCAATCCAGTAATCCTTATTATAATACAAAAAAATAGTGGCGTATGTTGGCGCTTATAACGTTTCTAAGTTACGGTATATTTAAAATCTCATTGTTAATGGCGTTATTATTATTTTTTTAAACTGGCAGTTTTTCAGTGAATGTTTTACAATTTAGGGAGGGGGCTGGGACCCCTCGGCACACTCCTTAAGTGCGCCCCTGACTCTAATTATGGATTAGATTGTAATATTAAGATTTAAATAAATATCAGAATGCTGAATGATAAATTATAGCTAGAATAAATTGGCATTTTTAAGGAGACTTAAATTTTAGAAAATGTTATTAAAAATAACTTTCTGAAGCTTTCATAAATAATTGTTTTAAAAATCTAAGCTTGCCTCCCAAAATATATAATTTCAAGTTCAAAACACATTTATTTTGATATCAATAACAATAAAGGAAAAAACTGACTAAAATAAAAAGTTATAGATCCCCCCCCCCCTTTCAATTAAACTCCCAATTTCCCGAAGAAAAATTTTATTTTGTGCTCGACAAAGCTTCGAAATTTTGCGCTTCTACCCCATCAGGGCGCTTAGCTGTAGGTTTTAAACAGACATTTATACGGAAGAGGGGTTAGAGCCGCCTAAAGATCGCCATTTATTATTGTATCAATAGATAATCTACCTTATTTAGAGGATACTAAAATCTTTTTAGGGAAGCACTCCCACTAAAATTAAGCAACTGTCTTATCCCTTCAATGCAGCGCAAAAAAAGAGCACCCAACATCCAGTTAAATAATATCCTCACATTCATTACAAAACAAATTTATGTCCATCTATAATAATAAAAATCTGGAGTGACTCCACTCGACTTTCCGAACACTTGATACCATGCGTTTAAATAAATTTCATTCAAATCAGTCGGATCTAGTGTTCAGGCATTAGTGCACTTAATTTGATTGCACATGATTTGAGTGTATAGGCCGGAATGTATAAGAATACTTTTTTGTGTCCATATAAAAAACTGTAAGGCGTACACTCGCTAAAATTTATGCAGTATGTAAGACAGTGACCTATAATATGCGCACCTAATTTGATTTCGCCCGCTTTTAAAATAAGAACAAAAAAATTATAAAAATTAGGTAATTTTTGACGAATTTTAATGTAACATAATGTTTAGAATTTAATAACATCAACGCGGACTGTTTACGCCATTATATAAATCAATCACGATATTAGAATTATGTATTTTTTCAACCTATCGATAAGCTTTTAAATGGGGCACCGGATTTCAAATTTTTCAATTTCTACCCAGCATTTTTCAATTTCTACCTTTAATTCTGTCCCCTTACTCACCCTCCAATTTTCTCAAAATGGTTTTATTTTACTTTTTTGCGTATCTTTATACAGCTGTGCTAAAGTGTTTCAAATGCATTTTATAATCAAATCGAGTCAGGGGTTTTGATCAAGAAAAAGCACGAACAAAAATTTCCTAAGTCTGTACTGACTCAAGCAGGTCTTTTACACAAGAAATGATATAAAAATTAGAGAAAATCCGTATTTTTTTATCTCTATTAATACAGAAATACAGCTTAAGAATAATTAGCAATAATAATTCATGCATTTTAATTTAACATAACATTTTATGCAATAAAAATTTTGATAGTGTATCACAGAAACTAAAACTAATACTTCAATTTTTCTTAAAGTAACATCGTCAAGAAAACTTCATAAAATTATTAATTAATTAAACCATTTCTCATTATTAGATTTAAATTATTACAAACTAGTGTTACTCTCAAAAGTCTTCTAAAAATATACGTGTATATATTTTGCGTATGATTAGACATACATATGTGAGTACCTGAAGATAAAATAAGGACTTGTGTGAAGTGGCGTACCCAGGGGGGGGGTGCAAAGGGACATATGCACCCCCCCCAAGATTTCTCAAAATTGAAATATTTCAGGTGGGGGGGGGGGGAAACCCCGATTTTTTCCCAAAAATTTTTTTTCATCATGAAAAGGAAACATGATTCCAACTAAGTGAATTCTTGAAAAATTAATAGAAAGTCTTTGATGATTCTAAAAATGTGCCTTTGTGTTCATGAGGCCGAGGCCAATGGTCAGAATTTGCAGGAGGAGAGAGAAAGGGAGGGTTCATCCCTATAGACTATCTATGTAATATTATATTATTTCTATGGAAGATGTCCCCCCCCCCCAATTCCGAGCAGTTAGTAATAATCTCTGATTTCCTATTCATAAACGGAGAGAAGTCAGGAAATCTCGTTCAATCCATTTTCTTTCGCTCGAATTGCTAAGTTCATAATTTCATAACTTTAAATTCGTTTCAATCTTTTTTTTCTTGTTATTTTTTTTTTTATTCCGAGAATAAGTTAAAGGAATCAGTAGTCGCTTTTAAGTTTTCTTAAATCTGGTGAAAGAAAAATTCCAAACATCAATTTGAAGCAAAAAAGCGTACATTAAATAACAATTTCAAGCAACAGTAATAAATTTTTGAATGCTGTAGTTTTACATCTTAAATAAAAATTCAGAAAACACAAAGAAATTTTGAGATAAATAAATATTTTAGTTTCACTGGAAATAACCTCATACCTACAGATGAAAACAAACTACAAATGCTAAGATTTAATGATTATAGAATATCAGCAATTGAAAAAGAAATGACTGGTACAACAGGTTAGATTAACTGCTGTAGAAACTTTATAAGCATGCAACGTTGATATTTTCCCGAATATCCATAAACTTTTAAAAAGATTGGTCAATTTGCCTGTGACAACATGTATCACTGAAGGGTCGTTTTCAACCATGAAATATTAAAAAAACTACTTAAGAAACAATACATTTGAAATGCGTTTAAATGGTCTCTGTTATGCATATATAAAGAATATATTTGTAAGTGAGGAAGCCTTAAATATTTTGCAAAAACAGGTAGAATAAATATAACCTTGTAGAAAATAGTAAGTATGAAATTTTTCATTTTATTATAACCCCTTTTTTTTACTATTCTTTAAATTATGGCTGTTTTCTCGATCATTAAATCTTTTATTGAATTTTCACTGATGTTGGAGTCCGTCGGTTCTGGTAAATACAAATTTTCGTTCTTATGGTATCTTTACTACTTTTTCCTATGATCTCCAATTTTGTAACTTTTAATAACTTGATAAAAATTGTATTAATTCGTGAACAGGTTTGAAAGGGAGAAACAAAAAACGTGTACATGGGTGGTAATTTGGGCCGCCCATGTATTTATTTTGAGGTGCTCATCTTAAGTTTTCTAACACTTGAAAACTTGATTAATTTGAAAGATTTCAGTATGCTATAAAATTGTTTATTATAACGGTGGATGCGATGGGTGGATGGGAGTCAAACCCCTATACGAACCCCTATATGGGGCCCATAATAGCATATTCTTTAAAATTCACCAAGTGGTACATTACTTCTTTCATGGTAATGACGATATGCACCCCCCAAAATCAATTCCTGGGTACGCCACTGTGTGTGAATAGTTGAATTCATTCAATCATGTTTTTTAATAGCCTCACCATGGCACAGTGGTTATGCCACTGACAATGGAGAAGTGTGAAGGTCCCGGGTTCGGGTCCCATCACTAACGGTGTCGATCTAACGGTTTGGAGTTTTGGTAGGTTTTCTCCAGATGTAACGTGAATACGCGTTAGAACCCCTTAGAAAGTCCTCCTACGAAGGCACCCCCCCTTAGCAGATCGCCCTAAAGTAGTGTTGCCATAATGTTTTAAATAATAGTATTATAATATATGTTATTAGTGCCCAGTACTTTGTAACACTGACAATTTCAGTAACTTCCTATTTTCGTGTTTCGTCGAATATTTTATCACTCTCTAGCAAGACTATCTTAACAGGCAACTTGAAATTAATTGATGGGGGAAAAAAATTCAAAAAAAGGGAGGGGGGGTCTCTTCAGTTTTTACATTGATTGGTTAGCGAGTTAAAGGGGTATAAAAGTTTCAAATTCACGTCAAAATGTTTGTAATCTTTACCAGTTTCCTAGATTGACCATACAGTAATGACCCGACACAGCATAAATTAGATGATTAATTTTTCAGAAAAAATATAAAAAATTATATTGCAGAACTTAATTTTTTTTTATCGAAGTCGTGGCCAGGTTGTGCTCCGACAGCGAAATTTGATTTTGTTTGACAAAATGAAAGCAATCACTCCTTTTTTTACTCTTTGACACTTTCTAACTTTTCCACTTACCAAATATAGAGCAACTAGTAGAAAAGGTATCGAATGCAAATTATATAACTATACTGGATTTGACCAGAGGTTATTGGCAAATCCCATTAACGGTACGAGCTCAATGTTATGCTGCTTTCTGTACCAGCTTTGGTAACTTCAAACCGTTACTTTTACGTTTGAACTAAAAAATGCCCCATATGATTTCAGCCGGTTGATGGCTGGACTGTTAAAAACTTGAAGAATGAACATGAAGAATTTTCCGTGCCATATCTGGATGATGTCGCCATATTTTCTCCTACGTGGGAAGAGAATATATCGCATTTAAAGTATTCGAAAAGATGAAGACAGCCTAGCCATAAGAGACTTCCCTACTCCTTCTACGAAAACACACATTAGGTCATTTCTAGGACTGGATGGATATTATCGAAGGTACATTCCTGAATTTTCCGTGATTTCAGCACCATTGACCGACTTACTAAAAGGAAAAAGTCGCATGTCAGCTATAAGATGGACGGAAGCATGTCAAACTGCTTTCGATGAACTTAAAAGAAGGTCAACGGAAAGACAGTGTTGCACTGTCCAAATTTTACAAAACCGTTCCTCGTACAGTGCGACGCCTCCAATTATGGAATTGGTGTTGTCCTATCACAAGTAGAAAATGACGAAGAACATCCAATAATGTACTTAAGTAGAAAGTTTTCTTCCGCCGAACAAAATTATAGTACTATTGAAAAGGAATCTGCAGCAATAATTTATGCTGCACAAAAGCTGACCGACGTGTTATCTCGATGGACAGCACAAATTCATTATTCAGACGGATCATAATCCTTTAGTGTGGTTAGGGAAAAACAGCGGGACAAATCCACGACTTTTAAGATGGGCCCTAACTTTACAGCCATATAATTATGAAGTTGTTCATAAAAAGGGCAAACTTCATCAAAATGCTGACAGCTGAAGTCACCTCACCTAAGTTAAAGCAATTAAGAAATTGTAATCTTAATCTGTTTTGTTTGAATTTATATTTCTACTAAAATTGTAAATAATTGTATTTGGTCATATCTTGTCCCAGACAGCACATAAGCTTAAATCAAGCTTGACATTTCTTTGAATTTGACGTATTAATACAAGCTTGACAGTTCAATTCAATTTAAGCTTGCAGAAGTCAAGTTGAATTGTCAAGCTGGAATACAGCTTGATTTTCCCTTTCGAAAGCGTGCGTTCATGGCGCCATCTGTGAAAGAGAATTGACATAAATTGTCTATCGTTTCTCATATTTGCTGATATTAAATAAAGAAAAGTTCGTAAAAGTTGTGTTTTATTTTATTATCGCACAAAACCTAGAAATTAGAACACGCAAGGGGAAGGAATGAATGGGATAAGCCCCTCTGAAGTGTAACACGAGGGGAGTTTTAGTTTTATTTACGTCTAATTAACATTAGTAATTCCATTAACTAATTAATTAGCCCTAAAAATAAATTTTAATATAATTAACACAATTTAGTTAGTTAATATACTTCACTTTATGGGTGGTAGAATGAGGCGCAATCCGGCCTCCACAAAATAATTAATCAGTCATAAATGTACTTCACCATAGAATTAAAAAAAAAAGATTCTATATTTCCAAATATTGAAATTCTTCAAAATAAAATACAATTATACTACGAAATTGATTTCAAAATCAATCGTTTGTCTCGATTTTGGCCAGCAGTACTGCTCAACATGAGTGTTGCGATATTGAAAGTTTTAAAACGTGTCCTGCTTTTAAGTTTATATTATGCTTATTTCCCTATTATTAGAGTCTATAAATCACACATAACATTATTTAAATTTTGATTCATCCCATGGAAAAATAAAAGAAACTTATCGGCATCACCCATACTAATCGATCTGGCCAGAAAACGGCGTGTCAACAGTCACTTCAAACTTTAGTCATAGCTGCGCGAGGCTTATTGGCGGAACGGATAGCACGCTGGCCTCCTAGCCCATAGTTCCCGAGATCGAATACAGCCGCGGACGTTTGATGGAAACATTAAAATAACTTAAAATTTCAGCATATAAGGGAAAATGCATGGAAAAATAAAGTATGTGGGGCGAGTTCGCCAACGGGCGCCTCTGCATTTAGAAAAATTTTTAAGCTTGAAATTAAGCTTGCTATGTCAAGCTTAATGCAAGCTGGGCAACTGTAAACTAGAACACTTGATTCAAGCTTACATTAAGCTTACCCGCTTGAAATTTTCAAGCTTAAAGTTTATTGACTTGATAAATCAAGCTTGCTGCAAGTTTGATGCAAGTTTGCTGTGCTGTCTGGAGTGGTTATTAGGGAATTTTAGGTAACTTTTTATATGTAGTTTATAATTGATTTTTTTAATTGGGAAAAGCACTGTTCTTGAAATGGCACTGAAATTGGATTTGTCGGCCTTAATTAATTATTTTTATAATTTGACAAACTTTGAAGATTTTCAGGTAAAAATTTTTCCCTCCAGACTTGTGAAAAGTTTTCCTCCGTGAAGGGAGGAGTATAGACTGTTATGACGTCGAGCAGACCCTTCTCCATGCGATGACGCCATAGGTGAGAAGTTGTGAGTTTAGTTCGAGAAGGCACAGACACAGGGACGGTATTGAAGAATGCATGAAAATGTACCCCTGTGTTTTTATGGATGTGTTTGTGAAAGTGTAATAAATCGTCCTGTTCGTCCTATAATTGTGTCCCCATCCGTTTATTCACGCTACCGTACACTGCTTTCATTACATCGTATATTTTTAGTATTTGATAATCTTCCGGTTTTTTCCCACTACTTTTGTTTTTACTATTATTCACTTTTTTTTAACAAATCATCATATCTTTCGTCAGCAAACCACTGTTTGCTTTCTTAGTATCCATAATATTAACTAATTTGGAATTAAAACGCTCAAGCATACCAGCCATTATTCAATATTTTATAAAATACGAGAGGGTAGCGAAAAAACATCTAGATGCAACGAAATGAGAACAACTACTGAAATCACGTGATTTTCAAGTGTAGATAGAAGTCAAGCAGTTGCGCAAACTGAGCGAATTTTCCTAAAGTTAGAGACTTATCACATTTACCATTATGAGTTGGAATTATGCAAAAAACCGGTTAATTTGATAAATTTTCCAAATTTAGTGGTGATTATGCATAATTACCAGTTATTCTGTATAATCACCGGGTTAATCAAATTACCGTAACATATATAATCACCAGTTTATTACTTGTACCGTAGCATATATAAAGGCCATGAGAGATTTCGTTTCTTCGAACAGCACCCTTAAATAAACTGAAGAGAATTAACAACAGTATACCGGGTGGTGAGTGAGAATTTTTTTTTGTTTTTTTAATTCTATTCGATGTTTTAGTCTTATGATTTTGTAGGAAAATCTAACTAATCACTTGACAAGCGTTCAAATATTATGAAATGTAGTACAACCTCATTCCTTTGATAAAATTAACATATTTTATATTACTAAGAAACAGGTCTTAGTTATTATTTTTTAATTAGAATCTGATAATTGACTTAAAAGATGTTGTTAGTTCTCTTAATTTCCTTAATATTAAATTATTGTAAAATTTTTATTGGGTTTATGCTACTAGTAATTACTGAAACAGGCATTAATACTTTTATTTCAGCTGGAAGATAATGACTGAGTTTTGATTTTTACGTAAAAAGTAAAACTCGCCTTCTTATCTAGAATGAGGGAGAACTTATTCGTTAAACTTATTCTCGGTTACAGAACTTACAGAGAGCTTACTCTCCGTTCACTTATTCTTTCAGGTGATATAATTAATAAAGGGCTCTATACTTTTTCCAAGCTGTCAACCACTGATTTCGATCATTTTTTCATCATATGAAAAGCAGCATGTTTTTTTTTTTTTTTTTTTTTCTTTACAAATATATAAATGCTTTATTGATATGTAGTATTAAATTAAGTAGTAAAAATTTTGCAAAGTTTGAAATCGCAGTAGTTTTCCACATTTCGGGACTTTTCACTATACATTACTATATATACATCAACTTTTTTCCTGGGATGTATTTTTCTCACTTTGAAATCTAATGTATGTGTAAAAGAAAATTGATAATCAAGTAAAATGATTATTCAATGATAATAGAATCAATGATGATCAGTAAATAAATGCCAAATTATGTACGTAAGAACAACTAACCAATTACGTGTAGTTATCATTTTGCCGAAAAGACCTTTTGACCCTACTTTTTTGACAGTCCTCACTCCGCTCTCCTCCGGAGTGAGGGATCCTGTAAAAATTACTTCTCTGTTATCAGTCTTTCGAAAAATCTGAATAAACGAGTCCCGTCCGAAGCAGAACCCCCCCCCCTCCACCCTCCAATCTATGCTAGCGTGCCTCAATACTAGGAGAGTGATGACAACGACAAGTCATCCCCTCATTGGTCAAGCAGCTATTTTTACTAGCGTGCCTATATACTAGGAGAGTGGCGACAATGGTTGAAAACCCAGTCACTGAGAGTGCGCGAGCTTGAGATTTTTACCAGGTTTAGGGTTATCGATAAATGGCCGCACTTCAGCGGTACTCGCCCATGTGGGGTTTTTTCCTTTTTTTTAATCGTGCAGTAGATTGAGATGCTTTCGAAGCGATACCGTTTAATCTATAAGGTACTTGAAGATGAAGAATAAAGGTATTAAAAAGATAATAGTAATTCAAACTGTAATTGTGTATATTTTTTAATGCTGAATTTTTTTGGAATAGAAATATTTTACTAATTTCTTTGAATAGGAGATAATTTTCGCTGAGATATTTTCGATGAAACTTATGATTTTGGATTGGGAATAATATTCAATGTTTTTATATGTTTTTAAATAATATTTTTTATAGAAAATGCAGTTTTTGGGAAAACAAGTAATTTCACTTTGACGCAATTAATTCAGTTATAAAACCTTATTTAGGCTGTTGAAAGATATTTAGATTTTTTAACTGTATATAATATTTATAATATTAAGAATTTTTAAAAAAACACTTTAAAAATTTAAAATTTCGTTTAACTTAATGTTGCATTGTTGTCTATATGTTAAGCAATAAATTAAGGATGTCTGAAGACAGCCTAAAATCTTTTATTGGAATAAAAATAATACTGCAATTCAAATTTCTTGTTAAAGCATTCTAACGATAAACAAACAGTGCCCTTGCTTAAAACATATTAGAGAAAATAAATCATTATTAGATATTTAGTACTATTACTAATTTAAAGCTTGAAATACACATTATGAAAAAACAAAATAAATAAAGCAATTTATAAAGATGTTATTTTGTTTATACAAAGCACACTAGATCTATGTGACGAAAGGGGGGGAAATGCCTTAGGCGAAGGACTTTTTTAATGGATTTCAACAAGTAATTACATAACATCAGGGGAAAACCGCCCAAAACTCCAGACCATTACACCGGCAGCCGCGCTATAGGCCAGAAATCAGGACTTTCTTATTCCAGCCATCTACGAACGTTCAATGTTTTATCCACTTACAATGTATCTGCCACATTTTACTAAGTGGGAATATTTTGTACGGGGTCCGTATAAAAATTCAATTTTTTAATATTTTTTTTCTCGATTTAATCTCCTGAAAATTTTATCGATACCATAAAATTCTGTTTTTTACGTGACTTTCCTATTTATTGTACATGATCAATACTGTTAAATCACTTATTTTCACTTATTATTATCACTTATTATTTAAAAATGAAAGTGTACCAACAATTCAGATATTAGTTAAAACTCTTAAAAGGAAGCCTCAATTTTGACATATTAAATGACACCTAGTATAAATCAACAAAAATTAACATATGTCATTCAGCTATATTTTTTAATTTCATGCAAGATTATAAAAGCGTTTAAGTACCCACAGAAACACACACACACACACACACAAAAAAAAAGGATGGAGAGAGAATGCTAAGAATGCTATTATACATTCGATTCTGTCCTTTTCACTTTCAAGCAAACAGCCGTGAATTGGCCAGTATAATTCTAAGCCAATGTCAAGAAAAATATCGCCAAACATGACATTCTTATTTTATGAAGTTTAAACAGTAAATATTATCATTATACGTTACCCTATGGTATAATTTCTGTTGTATATCATTTTTTAAAGTTTCATATAGTAGTTGGAACACCAATTATAATGTGTTCGTACCAAAACAAGTAAAAGAAAGGTGTATTTTAAGAGTGAAACGAGGCATTCAGAAACGAAACTGTCACAAAAGTTTGTTATTTACAAATTACTTAGGAAAATCTCTTCTTTGAAATTTATTCGCCACAAATCGTCAGACATTTTAAAATGAAGAATCGAAACAGAAAATTAATGCAATTATTTATTCGTCAGAAAAAGCGTTTTATACCAAAACCATTTCAAAACGCAATGCTTTTTCAATGGGGAGAAATCTGGACACTGCCTCGGGCGGTAAAAATTAGCGTGCCTCAATACTAGGAGAGTGATGACAACGACAAGTCATCCCCTCATTGGTCAAGCAGCTATTTTTACCGCCCGAGGCAGTGTCCAGATTTAACAGTATTGATCATGTACAATAAATAGGAAAGTCACGTAAAAAACAGAATTTTATGGTATCGATAAAATTTTCAGGAGATTAAATCGAGAAAAAAAATATTAAAAAATTGAATTTTTATACGGACCCCGTACAAAATATTCCCACTTAGTAAAATGTGGCAGATACATTGTAAGTGGATAAAACATTGAACGTTCGTAGATGGCTGGAATAAGAAAGTCCTGATTTCTGGCCTATAGCGCGGCTGCCGGTGTAATGGTCTGGAGTTTTGGGCGGTTTTCCCCTGATGTTATGTAATTACTTGTTGAAATCCATTAAAAAAGTCCTTCGCCTAAGGCATTTCCCCCCCCTTTCGTCACATAGATCTAGTGTGCTTTGTATAAACAAAATAACATCTTTATAAATTGCTTTATTTATTTTGTTTTTTCATAATGTGTATTTCAAGCTTTAAATTAGTAATAGTACTAAATATCTAATAATGATTTATTTTCTCTAATATGTTTTAAGCAAGGGCACTGTTTGTTTATCGTTAGAATGCTTTAACAAGAAATTTGAATTGCAGTATTATTTTTATTCCAATAAAAGATTTTAGGCTGTCTTCAGACATCCTTAATTTATTGCTTAACATATAGACAACAATGCAACATTAAGTTAAACGAAATTTTAAATTTTTAAAGTGTTTTTTTAAAAATTCTTAATATTATAAATATTATATACAGTTAAAAAATCTAAATATCTTTCAACAGCCTAAATAAGGTTTTATAACTGAATTAATTGCGTCAAAGTGAAATTACTTGTTTTCCCAAAAACTGCATTTTCTATAAAAAATATTATTTAAAAACATATAAAAACATTGAATATTATTCCCAATCCAAAATCATAAGTTTCATCGAAAATATCTCAGCGAAAATTATCTCCTATTCAAAGAAATTAGTAAAATATTTCTATTCCAAAAAAATTCAGCATTAAAAAATATACACAATTACAGTTTGAATTACTATTATCTTTTTAATACCTTTATTCTTCATCTTCAAGTACCTTATAGATTAAACGGTATCGCTTCGAAAGCATCTCAATCTACTGCACGATTAAAAAAAAAGGAAAAAACCCCACATGGGCGAGTACCGCTGAAGTGCGGCCATTTATCGATAAACCTAAACCTGGTAAAAATCTCAAGCTCGCGCACTCTCAGTGACTGGGTTTTCAACCATTGTCGCCACTCTCCTAGTATATAGGCACTCGAAAAACTCCTCCCCGGAAGCTCGTGTCGGTGATCGAAAGTTTATGACCCCTGGACGTGTTGGGGAAATCTTGACCTGTGACCGCCAGCTACATGGTCAGAGCGGTGAAGTAATAGTTTTCAATCCAGTAATCCTTATTATAATACAAAAAAATAGTGGCGTATGTTGGCGCTTATGACGTTTCTAAGTTACGGTATATTTAAAATCTCATTGTTAATGGCGTTATTATTATTTTTTTAAACTGGCAGTTTTTCAGTGAATGTTTTACAATTTAGGGAGGGGGCTGGGACCCCTCGGCACACTCCTTAAGTGCGCCCCTGACTCTAATTATGGATTAGATTGTAATATTAAGATTTAAATAAATATCAGAATGCTGAATGATAAATTATAGCTAGAATAAATTGGCATTTTTAAGGAGACTTAAATTTTAGAAAATGTTATTAAAAATAACTTTCTGAAGCTTTCATAAATAATTGTTTTAAAAATCTAAGCTTGCCTCCCAAAATATATAATTTCAAGTTCAAAACACATTTATTTTGATATCAATAACAATAAAGGAAAAAACTGACTAAAATAAAAAGTTATAGATCCCCCCCCCTTTCAATTAAACTCCCAATTTCCCGAAGAAAAATTTTATTTTGTGCTCGACAAAGCTTCGAAATTTTGCGCTTCTACCCCATCAGGGAGCTTAGCTGTAGGTTTTAAACAGACATTTATACGGAAGAGGGGGTAGAGCCGCCTAAAGATCGCCATTTATTATTGTATCAATAGATAATCTACCTTATTTAGAGGATACTAAAATCTTTTTAGGGAAGCACTCCCACTAAAATTAAGCAACTGTCTTATCCCTTCAATGCAGCGCAAAAAAAGAGCACCCAACATCCAGTTAAATAATATCCTCACATTCATTACAAAACAAATTTATGTCCATCTATAATAATAAAAGTCTGGAGTGACTCCACTCGACTTTCCGAACACTTGATACCATGCGTTTAAATAAATTTCATTCAAATCAGTCGGATCTAGTGTTCAGGCATTAGTGCACTTAATTTGATTGCACATGATTTGAGTGTATAGGCCGGAATGTATAAGAATACTTTTTTGTGTCCATATAAAAAACTGTAAGGCGTACACTCGCTAAAATTTATGCAGTATGTAAGACAGTGACCTATAATATGCGCACCTAATTTGATTTCGCCCGCTTTTAAAATAAGAACAAAAAAATTATAAAAATTAGGTAATTTTTGACGAATTTTAATGTAACATAATGTTTAGAATTTAATAACATCAACGCGGACTGTTTACGCCATTATATAAATCAATCACGATATTAGAATTATGTATTTTTTCAACCTATCGATAAGCTTTTAAATGGGGCACCGGATTTCAAATTTTTCAATTTCTACCCAGCATTTTTCAATTTCTACCTTTAATTCTGTCCCCTTACTCACCCTCCAATTTTCTCAAAATGGTTTTATTTTACTTTTGCGTATCTTTATACAGCTGTGCTAAAGTGTTTCAAATGCATTTTATAATCAAATCGAGTCAGGGGTTTTGATCAAGAAAAAGCACGAACAAAAATTTCCTAAGTCTGTACTGACTCAAGCAGGTCTTTTACACAAGAAATGATATAAAAATTAGAGAAAATCCGTATTTTTTTATCTCTATTAATACAGAAATACAGCTTAAGAATAAAATAATTCATGCATTTTAATTTAACATAACATTTTATGCAATAAAAATTTTGATAGTGTATCACAGAAACTAAAACTAATACTTCAATTTTTCTTAAAGTAACATCGTCAAGAAAACTTCATAAAATTATTAATTAATTAAACCATTTCTCATTATTAGATTTAAATTATTACAAACTAGTGTTACTCTCAAAAGTCTTCTAAAAATATACGTGTATATATTTTGCGTATGATTAGACATACATATGTGAGTACCTGAAGATAAAATAAGGACTTGTGTGAAGTGGCGTACCCAGGGGGGGGGTGCAAAGGGACATATGCACCCCCCCCCAAGATTTCTCAAAATTGAAATATTTCAGGTGGGGGGGGGGGAAACCCCGATTTTTTCCCAAAAATTTTTTTTCATCATGAAAAGGAAACATGATTCCAACTAAGTGAATTCTTGAAAAATTAATAGAAAGTCTTTGATGATTCTAAAAATGTGCCTTTGTGTTCATGAGGCCGAGGCCAATGGTCAGAATTTACAGGAGGAGAGAGAAGGGGAGGGTTCATCCCTATAGACTATCTATGTAATATTATATTATTTCTATGGAAGATGTCCCCCCCCCCCCAATTCCGAGCAGTTAGTAATAATCTCTGATTTCCTATTCATAAACGGAGAGAAGTCAGGAAATCTCGTTCAATCCATTTTCTTTCGCTCGAATTGCTAAGTTCATAATTTCATAACTTTAAATTCGTTTCAATCTTTTTTTTCTTGTTATTTTTTTTTTTATTCCGAGAATAAGTTAAAGGAATCAGTAGTCGCTTTTAAGTTTTCTTAAATCTGGTGAAAGAAAAATTCCAAACATCAATTTGAAGCAAAAAAGCGTACATTAAATAACAATTTCAAGCAACAGTAATAAATTTTTGAATGCTGTAGTTTTACATCTTAAATAAAAATTCAGAAAACACAAAGAAATTTTGAGATAAATAAATATTTTAGTTTCACTGGAAATAACCTCATACCTACAGATGAAAACAAACTACAAATGCTAAGATTTAATGATTATAGAATATCAGCAATTGAAAAAGAAATGACTGGTACAACAGGTTAGATTAACTGCTGTAGAAACTTTATAAGCATGCAACGTTGATATTTTCCCGAATATCCATAAACTTTTAAAAAGATTGGTCAATTTGCCTGTGACAACATGTATCACTGAAGGGTCGTTTTCAACCATGAAATATTAAAAAAACTACTTAAGAAACAATACATTTGAAATGCGTTTAAATGGTCTCTGTTATGCATATATAAAGAATATATTTGTAAGTGAGGAAGCCTTAAATATTTTGCAAAAACAGGTAGAATAAATATAACCTTGTAGAAAATAGTAAGTATGAAATTTTTCATTTTATTATAACCCCTTTTTTTTACTATTCTTTAAATTATGGCTGTTTTCTCGATCATTAAATCTTTTATTGAATTTTCACTGATGTTGGAGTCCGTCGGTTCTGGTAAATACAAATTTTCGTTCTTATGGTATCTTTACTACTTTTTCCTATGATCTCCAATTTTGTAACTTTTAATAACTTGATAAAAATTGTATTAATTCGTGAACAGGTTTGAAAGGGAGAAACAAAAAACGTGTACATGGGTGGTAATTTGGGCCGCCCATGTACACTGCTGGCCATCGTAAATGCAACACCCTGAAGGAAGCATGCAAATAATATGAAATTTACAACATGCATTAGCTGAGGTGAGATATGCAAATGATTAGAATTTCAGCGCAGACGCACATCAAGCGCGCCTGTGGCGCCACCTCAAAGCGCTATTTAAGGCTTGGAGATTTCGACGGTTTCAAGTACAGCAATTGTGTTTTTCTTGCTTTTTTTTCAAAAAAACGATAAATTATGCCTCGTAGGAAACAACGATCATCTTTTGATCAAGTATCCGAGTTTGACAGAGGAAGGATAGTGGCATACCGAGATTGTGGGTTATCTTTCAGGGAAATCGGTCGTCGTATTGGACGAAACCAAACAACTGTGATGCGGATATGTGATCGTTGGGTGCAGGAGGGTACGACGGACAGACGTGATCGACCGCATCGACCTCAGTGCACCACGTCACGTGATGACAGGCAGATTGTACGCATGGCAGTGACGGACCGCTCAGTCACATCACGAACCATATCACAGCAGATTCAGTCTGTAACGCATCATCCAGTGTCTGCGCGTACCATTCGACGTCGTTTACAGCAGAATGGTCTGTCCGCAAGACGTCCGTTGCTTTGTCTACCTCTGACGCGGAACCACAGACGTCTCCGCCGCCAATGGTGCGATGAAAGAAGGATGTGGACGACAGAATGGAATGAAATTCTCTTTACTGACGAGTCACGCTTCTGTATGCAACACCACGACGGTCAGATTCGAGTCTGGAGACACCGTGGAGAGAGGATGCTGAACAGCTGCATTATGCACCGTCACACTGGTCCTGCACCGGGTATTATGGTATGGGGCGGTATCGGATATCTCTCTCGCACTCCTCTAGTACGCATTGCCGGTACTTTAACCAGCCAGCGCTACATCTCCGAGGTGTTGGAGCCAGTTGTCCTTTCTTACCTTCAGGGCTTGCCAACAGCCATATTTCAGCAGGATAATGCACGGCCACACGTGGCACGCATTGTCCAAGGGTTCTTCGTCAATCACCAGATTGAATTGCTTCCCTGGCCGGCGCGCTCTCCGGATCTTTCGCCGATAGAAAACATGTGGTCCATGGTTGCTCAACGACTGACCCAGAGTTCATCCCCAGCTGTCACACCAGATCAACTTTGGCAACGTGTGGAAGCTGCTTGGTCTGCTGTACCCCAAGAACACATTCAAAGTCTCTTTGAATCAATGCCGAGGCGTGTGGCAGCTGTGATCTCCAACAACGGCGGCTACTCTGGGTACTGATTTTGGCAGGAACCACGCTTCATAGAATGCTGTAAATTTAATCATTTGTTACTTGGTCAACATGTTATCTACACAATAAATTTTGTTGTGATATCTCTTGTTTTTCTTGGTGTTGCAATTTGGGTGGCCAGCAGTGTATTTATTTTGAGGTGCTCATCTTAAGTTTTCTAACACTTGAAAACTTGATTAATTTGAAAGATTTCAGTATGCTATAAAATTGTTTATTATAACGGTGGATGCGATGGGTGGATGGGAGTCAAACCCCTATACGAACCCCTATATGGGGCCCATAATAGCATATTCTTTAAAATTCACCAAGTGGTACATTACTTCTTTCATGGTAATGACGATATGCACCCCCCAAAATCAATTCCTGGGTACGCCACTGTGTGTGAATAGTTGAATTCATTCAATCATGTTTTTTAATAGCCTCACCATGGCACAGTGGTTATGCCACTGACAATGGAGAAGTGTGAAGGTCCCGGGTTCGGGTCCCATCACTAACGGTGTCGATCTAACGGTTTGGAGTTTTGGTAGGTTTTCTCCAGATGTAACGTGAATACGCGTTAGAACCCCTTAGAAAGTCCTCCTACGAAGGCACCCCCCCTTAGCAGATCGCCCTAAAGTAGTGTTGCCATAATCACACACAACAACATGTTTTAAATAATAGTATTATAATATATGTTATTAGTGCCCAGTACTTTGTAACACTGACAATTTCAGTAACTTCCTATTTTCGTGTTTCGTCGAATATTTTATCACTCTCTAGCAAGACTATCTTAACAGGCAACTTGAAATTAATTGATGGGGGAAAAAAATTCAAAAAAAGGGAGGGGGGGTCTCTTCAGTTTTTACATTGATTGGTTAGCGAGTTAAAGGGGTATAAAAGTTTCAAATTCACGTCAAAATGTTTGTAATCTTTACCAGTTTCCTAGATTGACCATACAGTAATGACCCGACACAGCATAAATTAGATGATTAATTTTTCAGAAAAAATATAAAAAATTATATTGCAGAACTTAATTTTTTTTTATCGAAGTCGTGGCCAGGTTGTGCTCCGACAGCGAAATTTGATTTTGTTTGACAAAATGAAAGCAATCACTCCTTTTTTTACTCTTTGACACTTTCTAACTTTTCCACTTTTTGGGTCCTTCTGAACTATTTTTCCAGCTACTTGCCAATTAAAAATTTTCTTTTAAACATTTTAATAAGATTTTCACTTAACAAGTCTTAAAAAGCCGCTTTACTAGAACAAACCCACTATTGGATTGGCGAGAAAGTAATGTTTCCTTACATGAAATTTAAAGAAATACATTTTTAAAGAGTTTTTAATTTTAAATTAAAAAAAATATAGATTCATATTTGTTACATTTTAAAGTAAGAATTTTACTAATAATTTTTTGTTTGTTTGTTTGTTTGTTTATAAAATATGGCTGGAGCACTATATAAAAAATGTCCTAAAATTGAATTGAATGTATTTATAAATACCGTATTTTACAACAAAAAAAGTTTGTCCCTTTTATCTTCGACATCACGCGTTATATTTCAAAAGAGCTTTTTCCAAGCATAAGGTTATGAATTTTAGAAAATGTTCTCTAACCTAGCATCGATATTAAAGAACTCAAGTACATACCCAATTTTGTATTATTACCATCAGTAGTTTCGGCCAGACAAAATATTGATATACAGAAAAACGCAATTACTTTTTTGCCAACCCAATATAAAATTCTCTTTAAGAAACAAGTAAATCTGTTAATTTTATATGAACTTTTTTATTAACAGCTTGTAATAAGTCTAATTTTAATCAATTTGCTAATTTATTGGATATGATAAGTGAATAGCAAGAAATTCATCATGCATGAATTCTGATTGCAGCATGACTGAATGTCATGCTGCAATTAGAGTTGCATGTTCAACTTTATGTTACAAAATCTTTGAATCGCTTTGCTTTTTAAGGTAATTTTTATTTTATTCAAATTTATTCTTTGCAACTTTGATGAATTTATAGTGCTCTGAATTAGAACATTGTCGCAAAGTGAATAGCAAGAAAGCAATGTATAAATTCATCAAAGTTGCAAAGAATAAATTGAATAAAATAAAAATTTTAAGGTAATTTTTATTTTATTCAAATTTATTCTTTGCAACTTTGATGAATTTATAGTGCTCTGAATTAGAACATTGTCGCAAAGTGAATAGCAAGAAAGCAATGTATAAATTCATCAAAGTTGCAAAGAATAAATTTGAATAAAATAAAAATTACCTTAAAAAGCAAAGCGTTTCAGAGATTTTGTAACATGTTTTCTTTTATATTTATATAAGTTTAATTTGTGTATTTTCTGATTGCAGACAAATAGATCGCGGTTGTCGAGTGTCTTTTACCCTATAGAAAAACAGGGGGAAAAAAACCCTCCATCCACCCACCATCGTACAAAGAGAAGGGACAACTTAATGACGTTTTCTCACCCTCAAAACACCCAAGGTTATACAAAAACGATCCCATTGACCTCTGTCATGTAGCGGTCACTTCCTCCGTTTATGTGGCCGAACATGAAAGTCCTTTTTACGTAAACAAGACTCCTTCCAGACCCCCGGAATAGACCTGAAGAGACACATTAATATTTTACAGACAGCCCCCGTTTCAACCCCGATTTTTAGTGACTGGATTTGTAATCAGTCAGTCTCGTTCTTCCGGGTTTTCGGCAAGACGATACCTAAACCAAAAATTATGCATGTCTTGGCGATTGCAATTCCTATAATGCTCAACTCGACTACGTCATTACACGTGACATGTCGCAACCAGTAGTAAAATATTTCTTGAATTATTGCTGAAAACTCAACTGAGAGAGAAAATGACCACCCGGATTCATTCTTAAAAAAGAATTCTGCACGTCAACAAATGTGTGATCCCGTAACCTAACACCCAAATAGGAGGCTAAAATTTACACGAATTTTATTCTTTTAACACAGAAAATTACAATCACTGGCTTTCATTTACCCAAATTGACTCTGTCTTAAAGTAATATAAGGTCAATAACCAGAAATATACTGGAAATTTTAAGTGTATACCAAAGACTTATGCATTTTTCTATAAGCAAAAGTAAAGTAATAGCAATTAAATTAGTTTTATCTGTTGGATTTTTCTTTTAATCAACAGATATATATTTTATCCACAGGGTGGAATGTACCTGCTTCAACTAATGGACAACTATGCAGCAAGTTTTTCAGCTCTTATTATTGGACTGTTTGAAGTTACAGTTTTGTCTTGGGTTTACGGTAGGTCTGCTTTTCTACAACCAATACTATTAGCAGTTTTAAATATGTGTTGTTTTAATCATAATTGAAAACGATAAATTCATTTTTAAGTGAATACCTCTCCAAAAAATGGAGTCATTTGTTTACTTATTTCTTCAATATCATGCTCTTGCCAGTCATATAACAACTGTTTCTGAAATAATAAAAAAAAGGTCCTTGTCAGAAAAATCAAGTGTCTCGTCTCACAAAGTAACTGTGTCTACTTCGCAACTAGTAACTACGTCGCAAACCAGTTCGTTTAGATTTAAAACGAAAGTAGTTGCATTAGTGTTATTTTACTCTGCTTTTATACTTAGCATGTACAAATTATCGAAAGTTTCTTCTAGATATGCAGTATAAAACCTTATAATAAAATTTTAAAGCATTATTATCAAAAGAATTTGAGGAACTATAAATATTGAAGCATTGGGAAACCGACTTACTTATAAAATTACTTTTTTTTTTAAATGATCTTGTCCTTGGTGCTTGTCTAAGAAATATATATACAGTGAAATATCTCCGATCGGCCGCCCCTGTATAGTGGTCACCCCTCTAATCGGCCAGTTTTTCATGGCAATGATTTTTCGGATCATCGACTTAATGTTAACAGAATCTCTATCAGCGGCCACCCGACCCCTCTGAACGGCCAACGAGTGGGATCACCCATCTCATTTTTCGGGAAATTCTCCACCATGCTCTAATTCTGAGCGGAAAAACTCAATGTCAGATTTGTGGTCGAATATAAGACGCAGGAAGAACTGGAGCTCTAGCACGATCTTATCGGAAAGCATCCGTCACGGATAGTTCTCACTCACGGATACTGAAAATCTTCGGATAAATATCCGATACCCTCATTTTGACTCTACCACCATGGTTTCGACTAATGAAGTGAGAATTTTTATGCCTCTTCCGAAAGTATCGGAAGGGGACGCTATTAACCAATCAAAACAAGGCACTCTTTGCCGCATTCGAGCACGTAGTTTAAGTTTATGACATAGTACTTAAATAGGTACCATGTCTTGTCTTATTTTGTTAGTCGATCTCTGGCTGTGTTATACCATGTGAATATACAACGTGTAAGATACTAAATCTTTGATACTAATGCGCAGTACTCACATCAGGGGCGTAGCCAGGGGGGGGGGATATCGGGATATATCCCCCCCGAAATTTTTGGATTAGTTATGAAATTCCGTCTATTTATGCACATGTAAGTTCATATCCCCCCCCCCCGAAAAATTTTCCTGGCTACGCGCCTGACTCAAATACAGTCGAAAAAAATTAATATCGATTTTCGAACAGCTTTACCAAAACTTTAATTGTAAGTTGCGTGCAAAGTTAGTTGCGCTTCGGTGGCTGAATCGGTAAGACGCGGGACAATTACTATGGCGTTATGTGATCGAACCCAGTGCTGCGCAATATTTTCATGCACATTTTTTTTTTTTTTTTTAAATACGCGAATCCTGGTAATTAATTCATTTTTTAGTAAAGTAAATATTTATTTACTTTTTTCATTTATTCATTTATTCATCATTTTTTTTTACTTCCTATTTATCGATTTTATATTATTATTTAAATTTTATTTCTTTTGTAAAATCTTTACTTTGTGGAATCAGAATTTTACACTTTCAAAATAAATCACTTTTAACACCCACAAAACTCAATATTTCTTTAAGGTACATTAATTTTTGTCAGACAGACTATTTTTCCCCTAATTTTCACCCGTTCGTGATGCAACAGCAAGAGTATTAATTTTTTAAGCATCATCAATTGTAAAAATATATTCTTTGAATAGCAGAAATAAAATTTTAAAAATATATAAATAAATATACAGTCAACTCACAATTTTACGACCCTTCCGATTTAACGACCCTCTGATGAAGTGCTGACAGTTTTTCAATACCTTTTATAAACTTTATTTTACACTCAGTATATTCACATGGTATACTACCATTATGCCAAAGATCATTGAAATCCGCATTTTCCTGAAGCCGTGCCTCCTCCTTATAAAATAAAAACGGTAATATTAGAGTAAAAACATTACTTAAATGAAAACTACTTTTCCAGTTTTTATAGAGCGCAGCAAACGAAATGAGGATTTGAAATCTCTAGCACAAAAATTAAACAGCAGTGGAGGTTTTATTAAAAATGTGAAAGCTTGGCAAAAGATAAGCAGACTGTTATTTTATAAATTTTAAATATCATTAAAAATTAGCATTATTATATTCTAATTGTTCTAGGCTCTAAATATTTTTTAAACTCTTGAATCAGTTGGAATGCTAATGATTTATTCAACCGAAAGTTGTTGATAAATTCGTCGTCGCTTAATTCAAAGGATTTACACCTAGGAATCGAATTTCGATTCCTATGAACCCTTCTAGCATCTTATTGTTGTGCAACAGTTGTTACAATTAAAACCGAGCCATTATTTTGATGTAAACAACTACCATCAGAACAAATAACCACGCACGCTGACTTGTATCCGAAGCGGAAAGAGCTTTTCACTCGCGTTTACCGTGCCGGGAAAAAAAAAAGTGGAATTTCCGACAGGGTTTCCGATATCGGAACGTTCCCGAGAGCATCGTGGTAGACCAAATTGACGCCCTTTCGGAATGTGACGTCATGAGTGAGAAAAGGGTTTTTTTCCGCTTCGGAAAGGTTTCCGAGAAGATCGTGCTAGGGCCCCTGGAATTGAATCTGTTATTTCTTTTGTACTCACCACCCTTGGAAACTCAGGGAGGAACTGAACAATCAGGCGTTGAAAGTGTCCTGCAAATGAATTTGTCCCTTTCAGGCGCTAATTTCCTCCCTGGTGAGGAATTCCCCGATGTTTGTAATGTCGAGCAAGCTAAACTTTTAACATAAGCGACTTGAGGGAAAATCGATGAAATTATCGAAAATTCCGAAGCGGTTACAAATAAATCGGTTAGAGATCTGCACTTTAAAGTAAAAAACGTACTTCAAAAAATGCGTGTTTCAGAGAAAAGTAAAACCTTAACGGACTCATCCTATCCTTTTTTTAAAAATGTAAGAAAACATTAAATAAAGTAAGAATTTCTATTTATAGATAAGTTTTAAATTTCATTTTAAATAAGGAATATGTATCAGACTTGTTTCTGTTGCGCATTATAGCAATTATCTTATAATAGTAAATTGAACCCTTGAGAGCGGCCACCCCCTCTAAGCGTCCAAATATTCTCTGTACGGTGGGGTGTTCGCTCAGAGAGGTTTCACTGTATACATAAATATATATTTTTCAAAGGCTGTATTTTCTCTCCCTTTGAAAACCAATGTAAATGTGAAAGAAGACTTTTACCCAAGTATAAAATAATTATTCGAGAGCTAATTCAATCATTGATCTTCAATAAATGAATGCCAAATTACCTATGGAAAGACAACACAGAAATTAATGTAGATCGTGCCGATCGCCATTTTATGAATTAGTCTTTTTCTGTTATATCTAATAGTTTTGTAAACGTTTGCTTTTGTCATTTTGATATTTGCGATAAAGAGAAAATCAAAAAAGAGTGAGGGTGAGAGAGATGAACAAACATTAACAGTAAGTGCAACATACCTAACTTTTTAAAAGATCTCACGTGATTCGTTTTTCTTTTTTAGATATCAGATTTTTTTTTTTTTAATTTCCGGCCGTTTTTTTTAATTAATGTAGAAATAAAAAGAATATTCATTTGGTGACAAACGCAAAGTGATGTTAATCCTCTTTAATTTCGGGCAAAAGAAATACATGATGAGGGTTTTTTTTTTTTTTTTTTTTTTTTTTTAAGAAGCATTTACACCGATTATTATCATTTCTTCTAAATTCACGTAGTATGCTGGTAAATAAAGAAAAATAACATCAAAAACGTGATTGTTGAATTTATGTAAACTGTAACTAAGTATAAGTACAGCTTTTTACAGAAAAAAAGTATTTTAATTAGGGGGTTTTTTCATTTAAGATCGTTACTATTGAATATTTTGCTTGCTTTTTCCCGAATAATTAATCCTACATACATAGTTAAAAATTCTTTAAATATTTCAAGATAAAAATAAAAACAGCCAGTGAATCTGCTTAAATAATAGTATATATATCTATTTGGAATTGCATGCAAGGAATTCAACATGTATACTTAACAATCAGAAATACGAAGGTACTTGTGAAAATCTACTATGTGCCCATCTTTCCCACATTATGAGGAAGATGGACTGCGCATGCGGGTATACACAAGGTAAATGAGCAAAGTAGCACTATGAAATCTAGCCGCTAGTTTCCAAAATACCGAGCTCAGCTCCTCTTTCTCTGAAACTGCTAACTAAATTTGGGCTCTCACCGAGCATCCAATAGCTAAGCATAGAACCCTACCCCTCTTCTCTCATAATTTCTTTTTTCAACATAGCGATTTTTTAAGATTAAAAAAAGAAATGCTGGGTGTAGCCGAAGCCTTAATAATGAGAAGTTGATAATAGAAGATTGAATTTCGTGACCTTTGTTTGCTCACTTCTCCGAAAACGCTTTTACGATTTTCACCGAATTTAGCGCCGTGATAGTGGCCATGGTACTTAAGCGAGATGGTACTGATCGGTCAAGTCGTTGAGGAATAGTCACTTATAAAATCCTCCCCCCCCCCCCCGAGACTTTGTCTTATTTTGCATTGTTGGGACCACACGCTCAATTTTTTTATGACATTCTGCGAAAATAATGCTTGATTCATCTAAGGGAATAAACAAGTAATGTAGCTACACTCAGTACTTCCTGATTTCGATCCGCTGTTGAGTTAAATAAGATTTCCTCTTAACAACTTTTATATGAGTTTAGTTGTCGGTCAGTAGCCTCAATTAATGGCAGGAATCAAGGTTTTCTTTTACCCAAAAAAATACTTCGGCTTGAAATGGGTCGTGATTTGACAGTCTACTAAAAAAGGTTTGTGCGTGAAACGGACAGAGGCGCGAGCCCGTATAGGTGAATAGCGTCGGTTTTGTCTATGTGGGTTTCCTTTTTTTATTAACACGCTTTTATTAGCTTCACCTGTATGTATGTTTGTAATCGACTCCTTTAGACTCGATTTTGACCCACTTTAAGCGGACAGATTTAATTCAAACTTTGCACATTTATCAAGAACCGGTGACAATACAATAATCTTATAAGATTATCCTGATCAGGATCGCCAGGATTAAATAATTTCCTCATTTCTTATCCTGATTGAAAGTAGAACACTTCCAAACATTACAATCTTAAGAAAACCCTTTCTTACTGTGGCCGTGATTGTATAGTGGTTAGTACATTGCGTTGTCGCCGCAATAACCCAGGTTCGAATCCTGGTCACAACGATTTTTTTTTTTTTTTTACAAAATATCGTCATCCATCACATTATGGAAGAGTTGAGTACAAGAACATGTTAAGGCCATTCTTTTTAACACGCTTTTATTTGTTGATTAGAGGCCTATTTTTCCTCTTTAGTGAGAAAGGTAGCATTTAACTGCAGGTTGATTTTGGTGCACAGCAGGGGCGTAGCGGGAGGGGGGGCTCAGGGCCCATCGCCAAAATGGGGCCCTTTACTTAGCTTACAATTTGATATTTAGTTTACAATTGAACTTTAGCTTTAAATTTGATACCCAGCCCACCAATAAAATCCTGGCTACGCCACTGGTGCACAGTGAAAATAAATTATCTCTTTGTACTTTCCAACTTAGAGCTCCTTTGTGTCTTATGAGAGATATCGAAAATTAAAAATAAATTTTAAATACATACAGTTAAAAAGAACTAAAAAACACGCTTTTATAGCAAATCAAACTAAAAAGTGAAAAATAAATATATATAGTTTAAAAAACCAAAATACACGCTTTAGCGATAAATTGAACTAACTAAAACGTGAAAAATAATTCTTAATATAGAAATAAATTAATGAACGAAAACTAATATTATTGTGAAAAAAGCGTGGGGTGCTCCATATATCAGTTCTTGAGAATATTCGATCGGTACGATTAGTACAAAAATGATACAAAAAAATATAGCACAAAGCACCCCACGCTTTTTTCACAATAATATTTTTATTTAAAAATTAGTTTGCGTAAAAGTCAATGTATTTTCAGTTGTGTTGTTGTTACTTATCCCCCTACTGTAGGAAAGCCTACACCACATCCAAAAGGCCCCGACGCACAAGGTCCGCGTAGATCTTATCCTGCTCGGCCCACAGGTGCCTCCAAGAGGCAACTAGACAGGTAAGAATATGAGCAAAACTGGCAGGGAGGGAGCAGGAACAAGGAGGAAAAAATTTCTCCCCACCCAGAAACCTCAAAATTTTTTAAGTGACTACTTCTAAATCTCGCCATGGCCGATTGAAGAGGTCGGGGGCCATTGCAAGACAGGGACAGACCCGGACTGTTAGTAGCGTACCACTCATGTACCGGAGGGAGACGCCAAGCAGTAAGCAGTTTCTGTTTGTTTAAGGAGTGGATTTCCGAAGGGGGAAGCTCGTTAGAATTAATTATTATCGGAAGATTACAACCAGCATTCTCACAGTATGCCCCAGTGGGTAAATACTTGATTAACTTTGATGCTGAAATCCACGCGATCTTCACTGTGACCAATCTGCAATCCAGAATGGGATCTTTTGAAAAGGCTTTCATTCTTGCCGATTGAAGATCAGCCATAGAGACAATTGCACTCCTACACCTTTCAGAATCTTCACTCGTGTGTAAAATAAAGCGGATGATATGGGAACTAAATATGAACGGCAAAACTATAGTATTCCAATGGATATCATCTCATGTGGACATAGATGGTAACAAAAGAGTGAACCGATTGACTAAACAAGGTTCCGGAGTCAGATATTAAAGAGGTTACTACTCCATTGGATTTCCTTAAACGATATAAACGGTGCGAGAATATTAAAAAGGACTGGAAAGAATTCTGTCACAGACCACGTGAAGAGGCTGTGGCATACTTTAGAGTGAGAACTGGCCTTGACTGCCTAGCCGAACATCTAAAGAGAATAGACATATTGACCAATAGTCAATGGCCTATCTGTAACAGAGACACTATGAATAGAGAACACTTTATCGTCTGCCCTGGCCTTGACCCGATATTACAACTTAAAGATGATGTTTGCGTATATCTATGGGATCGTCAGGGATCTCATGTCCTGAACAGTTGAAAGCTCCTCCTCTAGACTTTTAAATTGTGTTTGAGTGATTTTACTTGCAATTTTATAGATTTCCTGATGTTTGAATAATGTCCAATTTTATTGATGTTTTTTTTTTTATTATCTGTATTTTAAATGTATTTGTATTTTTTATGTTTATGCGAGTGATCAGATGTTTTTGGATTGAGTTCCCTTTTAACCATATGTAACAACAACGTATTTGAACCATTCCAGACGTATGAAAAGCGGAGAATCATTTATAAATGTGGAATTTTGATAATTTTCCAGGTCATATTTTGAAACTTTTCAAGTTTTGAGTCCCTGACTTTTCCTGTCAAAGTAAATGTGACTTTTCGTAAAAAAACTCTTAAAATTACAACATAAGTGCTGCAAATTGTACAGTAATTGTACCATTTTTATTCCTTGCGGTAGAATTACCGTAATTCTACAATATTTGATCCTTAAAAATACGGTACATGTACTGCTTCTATTGTAAACGGCATTTATACCGTAAAATAACAGATGCTACTGAGTGCAGCTACGATTAAAAAAAAATTACATGTATATTGAGAGTGACTAAGGTATATGTACTGATTGCTTTTTTTCCTTTTTTTTACGGTACATATACCATATATGAAATTTACGGCAATTTACGGAATATATGCTAGTTATTTGGGGCTATATACTGTTATATATACTGTTATATATACTGTTATTTGGGGCTGAAATTTTTTTATAGTGGAGATTTCCATATTTTCTCTGAACGGTGGCAACTTCGCTACAAATAATTTTCATTAGTGAAATACTTATATATATTGTATATATATATATATATATACAATATATAATGTTTTTTTTATTTTCCAAACTAGGAATTGAGAGGTTTCTGAGTGACATAAAGCTGATGTTAGGACACTATCCTTTCCCTTATCAGTACTGGAGAATTTTATTTCGCTTTATAGTTCCATTGATGATAATGGTAAAGTATTTTCGTTTTCTTTTTTTCAGTACTTTGATAACAGATTTGTATTTAATACAGTTTTCAAGTCTCTGCATATTTAAAGCACTTTAGTGGTAAGAATTCTGTTTAAAAAAAAAAGGAAAGTATTTTTTTTAATTTTTCCTTTGCCTTATGCATAAAAATATTTTTAAAAACTTCCTATGGTTAATGTGATATAATGAGTTACAGAGGTATAATATGTCATGTTATGGACACGTTCTATTTCCCAGAAAATTATTCAACTTGGGAGTTTCAGTGTAAAAAGCTAATATTTCTGGCAGAAGTTATAAGGGAAAATATCCACTAAATTACTTGACTTTTATTTGACTTTACACTGGGAAAAATGTTTTTTTGAATCAACAACAATGTTGTTAAATCAACAAAATTATCCGGTTGAAATAGCGCCAACCAAATTATTGTTTAGTTAACAAAGTAATTAATAATAACCAAAGTAATGGTAACCAAACAACTTTGTTAAAATTATTTGGTTAACTCAACAAAACATTTTGTCAATTTAACCATATTATTTGGTTAAAATAACAAAATGTTTTGTTAATTTAACCAAACTATTTATTTAAATGGTTTATTTCTTTTGATGCACATCTACGGGCCGGGACCTTTCTTCAGACACCTCAACCGAGTTTTTACACCCTGCCGTTCTCTCAATTTAGTTGCCGAAAGAAAAACATGTTTCAAATTAATATATAGATAAAAAAGTATTTTTTTAATAAATGGAATATAATTTCACTATAGTTTCTAGTTATAAAACGAATTCACAGTGCAGTCAGAATACAGAAATGCAATCATGGTTAAACCAGCTGTGAGATTTAATTAAAGCAGCAACCAAATTTATTTACATGAAAAAGGTAAAATAATACAGAGTGACCATAATTAAACTGCAAGTGTTCAAGGGGTGCTGGAGAGAAAACTACCAGGAATATTTCAGGGAAACTTGGTATCTACACGTTTCAGAACATGCGCAAGTCAAATATGCAATTAAAAAAATCGCCATTTTCACCAGATAGATGGCGCTATATCGTGTTTCAATGCTTATGGACTTGATATATGCAAATTTTAAGCCAATCGAACAGTGTAAAAACAAGACCACATTGAGTAATGGTCAATCATGAATCATGACTCTGAATAAGAAGGAACGTGCATTGTTAGTGAAGATATTCTATCAGAATAGTAGCAATTATTCAGCTACTCTGAAAGAGTACCGGTGTATGAAATGATTAAAAAGAGGTCCAATGAGTGTCAATGAGAATAAATAATGGTTCAATTGTTTTCCAAAGCGTCTTTATGAATTGTTTAATTTGTGATTTTAATTTACGTTAATTTTTGATTACGTGTTACTGTAAAAATTTAATTACTGAAGCGAATTGTATGGAATTTTGATAAACTGTAAATGATGTTTTATATTGTTTATATGCCTCTTAAAATGTCACTATGCTCTGTCTATCGGTTTTGGAAGTGTATATGCCACCGGTGAGCTTTGAAATACGGTACAGCGCCATCTATCGGGTGAAAAATGGCGGTTTTTTTTATTGCATATTTGACTTGCGCATGTTCTGAAACGTGTAGATACCAAGTTTCACTAAAATATTCCTGGTATTTTTCTCTCCAGCACCCCTTGAACACTTGCAGTTTAATTATGGCCACCCTGTACTTACTCACTTGACTGAAGATATCATAATTTCATTTGTTTTACAACAGCGAAGAGATTTTTATAATCCAATCGTAAGAAACTATGTCCATTAAAACAAAATTTTTACCGAAAGCATCCTCTCCACATTTAGGTTGAATTTATTTCACAACTCTGAATATGAAAAAGATTTTTTTTGGTATTCGGATATAAAATAAAATTATCACCAGCGAATACATCGAGAAGTAAGCACCCATAGTAAAAGGACTTAGCATTAAGTAAAGTACATCCAATATCCTCTTTAGAAATTCTTTTAATTCATATTTTCATAACGACATGCTTGTCCTTCGATGCCCGCCGTGAACTATGATGTCCGCGTTGTGACTGTGAACCGTAGCGTTGGTCACGTGATAGTAATAGGATATGGTACCGGGGGAGAAAAGACATAATTCTCAAATAGACAAGATTTGAGTGAAAATAGAGATAAATAGAATCTAGCGAATTGGGAACATTGAGGCGAATTTAGGAGTTTACAAATTATTGTCTTTAAAGAGTATTTTTCGGAAATTTTTAGCGTAAAAGGATTTAAATCAGCCGATAAGAAATTTAATGAATAAAGGATTGTTAGTTTTAATCAATAGATTTAAGCGTGTAGTGTTCGTATTTAGTCAATTATGTGTCTTTGCCAAATAAAGGACATGGGAAAAATTACATCAAAATTAAACTAGTAATGCGGCTATCAAGTACTAAAAATAATTAAATTGAAATTTTACAGCCACTTGCCAATAATTAGTTTTATTTTTATTTATGTCTGAAAATCGCATGAAGGAAAAATTTCAAGAAAACTATGTAATATTACATAGTTTTCTTGATAATGTAATGTCTATGTAATATTACATAGTTTTCTTGATACTAACAGTTTTTCTTTTAATATGTTGCTTTATTTCTGTGGTGAACATTTTTTTTTTTTTTCAGTTTCTTCAAAAACTTTAATGGATTGGCAAAGAATAATATTCAAAGAACTTATCTTTTTTACTAAAACGTGCACCACTTTTTTATAGCTGTTCTTTTTAAGCATGTTTTCATTCAAAAATGTACACTTTTTATACTTTGATCGTTTAAAGAGTTTTTTCTTTTGTTAATTCAAGTTGGAGTAGTTGTATTTTTAAAAAAATATTCACACGCATCAGGTGTATATTACCTATTTTATCTTGTGTAAAACTTTAAAAAAGTATTGTATCAAAACATGCCAGCTACTAATTTACTTTTTCTACCTTCCTACAACGGAATTGGGATGTTCCCAATGTATGAGACGATTTCTTACGTTACATTAATTTTATGAAGTGCCTGTTATTTGCAATTTTTTCAAAAACATTGGTTTTATCTTACTTATCAGTTGTAATGAATCGCCTCATTTTTCTTTATTTTCTTTCTTTATTTTTTTATGTGATTTCTCTAAGAGAAAAGTGCACAATCTGTACCTACTGTTCGCATTCTATAAATAATTACAGAGTTGTTTTTTTTTGTTGTTGTTGTTCTAAAAAAGTTTTCTTTAATAATGATGATTTGATTTTGAAAAATCAATAATAAAGTTTGTATTTATGATGACTTTCTTCTGTGTAAAACTTTTTAACTGAATCGTATCGAAGATGTCAGCTATATCTTTTCAAGTATAAACAAAAATAATCTCTTTGTTTTGTGTTATCCTTTATTTCTGTAGGATGTTCGTGACGTGCATTTGTTTAGAAAAGAGTGGGTTTTGATAATATATAATTTCAAATAATCTCCATACTGCACTTTGGTACTTATGTCTTAATTATTTAGATCTAATTTTACTATTATTGTCAATTTCTTTAAAAAGAAATATGCTGTGCAAAATATTCAGGGGGTACTTAATTTTATAACTTGTAGTTTAAATTTTCTGCAATAAAACTTCCTGGTTTGTTTGTTAGGTTTTTTTTTTTTTTTTTTTTTTTTTTAGGGGGGGGTAACAAAAAAACTTCATAAGCATTATTATTGTTTTTTCCTTCTATTGTAATACAACAATAATATATGGCATGAGAATTTTCCTCACTCGGAAAATAATGACTTTAGCTTTATTTTGATTTTTTTCTATGATTTACTAATGTATAATCATTTCAGTTTATCTTGGTGTTCAGCTGGATTGATATGCCACCTACAAAGTATGGTGATTATGTGTTTCCAAGTTGGGCAACTGGCATGGGCTGGGGAATCTCCCTATTTTCTGTCAGCGCTATTCCTATTGTTGCATTTTTCAAAGTTTATACAGCAAATGGATCAATTTCTCAGGTAAAATTACTTTCCGTTAGACTTATTCTTTATAGATTAGGAAAAATAATTTTATAATAAAAATTATTTTTCTCGGTAAAACAAAAGTACACACAGGACGGCGATAGGCAAACTGGAGCGGCTTCCATGTTATTGAGTCCCAGTGGAAGGAAGGCCAACTTAGCTTGAGGTCTTCTAGCTTTGAACCAGTTCCATGTAAGAGACCAGGACCTGAATTGTTACTCTCAGAGGTATCGTTTCCCTGTGGAGGACATTGGAGCCGTAACGGATTTTGCCCTTTAGCATACACGCTCCCACTGCAGTCCAATCGAAAGAGATTGTTGTCCCAAGCGGTTGAGAGATTGTTGTCCTTTCGGTGTTCTTACGGAAACCGAGCTTAAACCGACTAGGTCACTGCAGGAGAAAAATAGTTGTACAATTTATAGAAATTGCTTTAACCAAAACTGCCTTGCAAACATGATAATGGATTTTTTCATTAACTTTCAAATGCACTTGAACTTCCTAATTAACGAAGTTGCTAAATGCCGAAAAAAATTTCTTTATATGGAAAATTCGTTAAATAGCGATGCAATTTTTATACTACTTTAAACTGCATAAAACATACTATAAATTCATAATCACTAAACAATACTAAAAAAAAAGGAATTGATCACACTTTTTAAAAATAAGTTAGTATATCGATCACTTTTAATTGTTTTATCCATACAATTTTTTTTGCATAGAAAACGAAACATTGTCTGATATTTCACGTTATTTTCAGTTATAAGAAAATAGTTTTGCATTAAAATTATAACGAGTCGTTTAAAGTATACATTACTACACATCCCAAGCGTTCTTAAGTTTAATCACTGAAAATTTGTAAATTTTGTCTGAGTTTATTTTTATTTTCAGAAATATTTTGAGAATAAGGAAACTGATGATTCTTATTGAAAAGGATTATTAAACTTATCAAAAAAGATTATTAAATCAAGAACGCACTTCGCAATTTCGAAGTGCTTTTTACAAGACTAAATTGAAAAATCCTGTTCGTTCCAAGGAAAAATGCACAAAATAGAGAAATTCGTAAAATAAAGGTTCGTTAAATAGAGTCCTGACTGCACTCGAAATAATTATTTTCAATATGGTGGGGGAACAGTTCGTAATCTAAATTTTATTTTCATTAAATTTGGTGCTGACTCTTTGTAAAATTTAACTTACAGTGATTACGTAACTGGAGAATCTGTAAACATTTAGATTGAATTTACAAATGTAACCTCAGCAAAACATTATTATTATTATCGTTATTATTTATATTTTTAGAGGATATCAACTTTATCAAAACCAACATCACAATGGGGACCTAAACTTCAGCACCATCGTGTAGAAGCACATGCTCCTAAACATACAGATTCTCAAGTACCTTTGACATTTCCAAACTATGATCCAGATGGCTATGGTGAAGATAATGATTCAGACAGCAAAAACAGTGATGGATATGTTAGCAATGATGGATTAACAATGATGATATCAATCCGAGAAACAGGACTTTGAGATCGAAGGATGAAACAGACTTTTATGACTAGTGTGTTCATCAGCTGTCTACGAAACATAATTATGGAGGCAGTCTGTGAAATGAATTTAAAAAACAAATAGTTTGATCTTCAAATATTCAAAAGTAAAATATGTATTCTTCTTTCAAGGGAAATTATAGCGCACTACATTGTATTTAAGATTCTTTATATTTAAAAAAAAATCAATTTCCAGTTGATAAATTAAAAGTACTAGTACGTATAAATTAAAATATTTAATAATTTTATTTATATGTTTACAAAGAAAAGTTCTCATAAATTAAAAAAAAACTACATTTTTAAGAAAAATAGATCCTAAAAGATTTATGTCAAAAAAAATATAAAATAAAATTAGCAGAAATTTAAATCAAAACAATGCTCATACAATTATCTGAATAGTTGACAAAATCTACCCGTTCTACATATGCACTGGAATAAGAGATGAACACCTGTTCCTCATTAAGATTATATAAAAATGTTTGTTCTAAATCCAATTATTATTTTACTTTTTCCTTACTCTCATTCTCTTCATAGAGTAAAATTTGTTTTATTTTTGTGCCCTATATTTCTTGTGTATATCACAGATGTTATTCAGTACACACATATGCATACATATATGTATATATTAAAATTGTACGTTCTTTATATTATTATGAATTCTTAAATCTTCCCCAATCCCTCCCTTTCAAACAGAGTTGCCCTTTATTTGGGGATATCAGAATAAAGGGACGTTGCCAGAGAGGAATTTCTAAATCAGCTTGAATTTGGATGTTGGATGATAAAACAGTAGTCACATCAAATCTCTTTGTGATAAATGTTGCCTTTAGGGACACCAGATAATTTTTTGCTGGTTGTGTGCTCTCCAATGTACATTAATATTCACTATCTACTGAATTATTAACAGCTGCTAAATATAACATACAAATAAGTTTTTATTCAAACATGTTGATGGGAATACTAATCTTTTATAAGGTATGATATTTAAATACATTTAGATACCTTGTCACATGGTTAATTATATCCAAAAACATAATTAAAATGAACTAAGTCCATTTATATTGGGAACAGCTTTAATAAAAAGTATATCATTGTAAATATAAATAAAATTTGCAATGACTAATGATTTATGCTTAATACTAATATACATACATTTCTAGCAGCGTTTCCAAAAATTGCTTCTCTCAAAAGTAGTGTATATCCAGGATGATCGTACAGAAACTTTGCTGATGGATGGACTTCATGCGACCTTTCCGTTTCACCGATCAGATCAGATTTCAGAAATTCAGAGGCATGAACTCGGAATTCTGTAAAAGACAAAAAAAAAATTGGTTCTCTCTCATGGTTACGGTTACTGGTACAGAAACTCGACATTTCCGAATGGCAATGCCCCTTTTTTCCCATAGCAAAAGGTTCAGCGCGTGCGAAAACTTTACAGAGTGTTGGAATGGTATTTTTATCACAAAAAAACGTACTCATTATGCCCACGCAAAAAAGAACTCTGCGAACGGCCAAGAAAAATACGTTCGGGGTATATGGAGAAAATTTCTTTAAGATAGATGCTGAACACCCATAGACTAGACTAGACAAGACAAAAGAAAACTTTTGTTTTCCATATGAGTGCTATCACAGACCGCCGATGATGTTTTGTTAGCCGTTCTCAGAGCTGCTTTTCGTGCGTGTATAACGCATTCTTTTTTTTTTTAGATGCACGACGTTCTTTAGGATTTTCGCATACGCTGAGCATCTTACGTTGAGGAAATATGGGTGTTACCATTTGAAAATTTCAAGCTTCTGTACCCGTAATCGTAAACATGAGTGTCATTTTGTTGCCGTTCACAGAATCCTGAGCCCATGCCTCTGAATAACTATACCTAAAATCTCATCTTGATGAGTAGAATGGACTAGGCCGCTAGAGGTCGATATAGCCTATCGATATAGGACGATAAAGCTTTTATATAACCCCTGTAAGTTATTCGATGCATCACAATTCCCTCAAGTGGCATTTGAGTTCATAATCTTCTTTTAGAGATGGTATTGGTGTAAACAGATAAAGTATGAAAGTGTATGAATTTAATGCACTCTCTCAAGAACAAATTATTTGTGATGACAAAAAAAAAAAAAAAAAAAAAAAATTAGGAGCTTTATTATTACCGCTGTCTTTGAAAAAACAGAGTGTAGGAGACCCGAAATCCGCTCAGGATGGGAACATACTTCGTGTAGACTTTAGAATTTTGCGAATTTCTGCATTTAAAAAAAACTATTTGCCGGCCTCCCTATGAAGGAAATATTTTTTAAAGTATGAAAATAATATAAAACTGATGAAAATGCTTGATAAGTAAATAGTGAAAGGACTCATATCATTTAATTATTTACCCATTACAAAGCTAAGAACATTTAAATAATCTCTTTCAAGCCGGTGCGTAGCGAAGGTGGGGATAGGGGGTCACAACCCTCCCCCCCACCACCACCACCATGAGGAATTTTTTGCCATACAAAATGTATATTCTTTACTCCCTTAACACATACGCATATACATATATGTGAGTTGCCGTAGTCGTAACCCCCCCCCCCATGAAAAATTTTTGGCTACACCACTGCTTTCAAGCATTAGGTATTTTTCTCTTTTATGGAAAAGTAAAGCGTAACGACATCACTGACGAGGGAAATAGCTTGCGTGTACAGTTGTTTTGTAAAATTTTGTTAGATTTCGTTGTTTACTTTAGAGAGAAAATGCTGATTTTTGATCGGTGACTTTTGAGTCTTCTACTGTACTATTATTTTCGGATCATACACTCTTTCCATATAACACTGGTTCCCAACCGGTGGTTCACAAAAATAAAATATTACTATACAAGGTGTTCGCCCATTTCCTTCAATTTTCGAAAGTTTTCGCTAAGAAAAAAAACAAAATGGGAACCACTGGTCTGGAATATATATTCCTTACACTGTGCAAAAGCGAAGCATTGTGCCACCAGAGAAAGTAAAATACTCTTAAAGTTTCAAAAAATTATATATTTTGTGAAAACTTAATGCTTTTTAACTTAATATTCTTATTACGTAAGTAAAAAGTTGGAAGATGGATGCATGTAATATTTCACAATAATAAATATTTAAGTTCTTTATTATATGATTTAAAGTTTTTAAATTCGTTGCAGTGCAGTAAACATCGGTCAAACAGAATAAGTGATTTACAATAGTAAATCTTTTCTGTTTATGAGAGAAATTATCTTTTCTTATGTCATTTGTTACTCTGTAAATGTTCTGCAGATTGTGATATTTATTTTGTAAAGTAATAATAGTATCATATTCAAGTGATCCTAAATGAATTTAGAATAAAGCACTGGGTTAAAAAAAACAATTAAATGAGTCAGGTAAAATGTCATAAAAGTAAAACAAAGTGAATTTTATACAGCATTCCTCTTCATAAAAAAAAAAAAAAATATTTTAATTTGGTTTGATTGGAAAAGATCATTTTATAAAACAATCAAATACTAATTACTGATTACTATTGTCAGTGCTCATTCTGAATTCATTCAACATAATTAAGGCATAATCACTGTATTACTTTGACATTATGTTATACATTTGGTATTATATCATTGTATATAAGCATTTTCAGGCTGTGGAATCATCACAACTTAATAAAACATAATTTTTAATTTGTAGTTCTTATTCAATTTATATTAACCAT